>JAQFYU010001379.1:0-15119 GCA_034694905.1 Ceratophysella granulata
ATATAGCTTTTTTTATTTGGATACTATATATCTTTTTAGACACTATATAGCTTTTTTTATTTGGATACTATATAGCTTTTTTATTCTATATACTATATAGCTTTTTTTTAATTTTATATACAATATAGCTTTTTTTTAGATACTATATAGCTTTTTTATTCTATATACTATATAGCTTTTTTTTATTTTATATACTATATAGCTTTTTTTTGATACTATATAGCTTTCTAGTTTTTTTTATTTAGATACTATAACGGAATAATTTCTGCTGTATATAACACATGTTCCAAATTGTTAGTCGTTGCTA
Source organism: Ceratophysella granulata (assembly GCA_034694905.1). Taxonomy (NCBI): domain Eukaryota; kingdom Metazoa; phylum Arthropoda; class Collembola; order Poduromorpha; family Hypogastruridae; genus Ceratophysella; species Ceratophysella granulata. The sequence continues at coordinate 308 of JAQFYU010001379.1, forward strand.
AGTTGTTAGTATTGTATTTTATTACAAATCTGGTCCGCTTTGGTCTGTACTTGGGTCTGGGGACGATACGGCGGCGGCGGCGGCCGTGTCCGGTCTGCACTACAATATCCTCCCACACATATGACACGTCAATTTCAGACCACCCTCTTGTTCTGCAGAAAGCAATAAGTGAGCAGAATCCGACTCGGCCGGGGCAATTCTACCGTCTAGTCTCCGGAGCGGAGATATGTCCTCCTCGTAGCTTTTTTGTGTGATTAGCGGGTACCCTACACCACCTTCTGGCTAGAGCTACTAATTCAATAAGCAGAATCTCTACACCAGTCGTGGACTTGATAATGGCAATTAACCTTTATTTTACACTTCACTAATAAGGCTAATGACAAAGGGTGTTGCTCGTACAACAATGTAAAGAGGAGTGAGTCCAAGACTCGGGAAAATGGCTACGCCACAAAACTATTTCACCAGCCAAAACTGACAAGTTTTATACATGTTTTAAACATGTGACTTACACTAGCCACGAAATTCAAATGCACTCTCCATACCTACAACACACACAGGTGGGGAACGAGAAATTACCCTAGGTGGGGAACGAGAAATACACACATTACCACACAACAACACACAGCAAGTGGGGAACGAGGACTTTGCATTACGTCTGCATTAGGTGGGGAATAACACTACGGTAGAATTGGGAGGACTTAGCTGTTACTTTTACATAAGGTGGGGAATATTAAACTACCTGACGACGCTGCTCGCGACAACCTACATATGTACATAGCATTATGAAAAGTGATGTATGAAACATTCTTTGAGTTTCATTGGAAGCATCTTGGAATTGGCATTTGGCATAATTCAACAAATGGAAATCTAAATTAGATACTAGTTGATTGTCACATGTTATTTCCAAACATTGGAAATTCAAAGCTAAAGTCAGTCTAGTAAATCATGCATTTACAGTGTTGACTATTATGTAAATTCAATCATGGATTATTGATAGCTCGAGTCCATTTTTTCCAATTCATTTGTTAGGAGGTTTTACATATAGACACTCCAGAGAGAGATGCAGATGGAATAGACTAAAATCTGTAAAAACTCTTAATCAGCAAATCGTCACATTTTACCACTTTTGTTTATTTGAATTTGAGAAGCTAATCAATAATAATCAAATTCCATCTTTGAGTTCCACTGGTATTTACACGTCTGAATCTGTAGATTAATTATTATGTAGGTTGAAAAGTAGAAGAGATGATTTTTGATGCCCAGTGTTCAGTTTAAAGAAGAAAAGGAATGATGGCTGCTTTCCTTCCTCTTGGACGGACTTGGCAAATTCCTTCTTGTACTGACGGTGTTTGTTCAAAGCCCAAATAGACATTTGGACCAGTCCTGCTGCTCCAGCAAACAACGCAGATACATAATGACAAAAAATACTTAGTGAGTATCTCAGTTTATAAAAAATTCAGAAAGCTAAACATTTGTTTGAATATGAATATGATGAGCAAGGATATTTCAAACTTTTTCAGTAGTAAAGGTAGAGTCGTGAAACCTTCACAGAAATTTGATTCAGGTAAAAATATGGCTTGGCAGAGAACCGTTTCCGCACTTTTTACATTTTTTTGAGGTTTGAGCGATTAAAAGACAAGTTTGAACTTGAACTTTTTATGAATTTTAAAAACTATTTAAAAATTTTTTCGGGCATTTTTGAAAACTTTTTTTTGCAATTTTTAAGAAAATTATGACGCAAATTTCACAAAATCCGCCATCTGAGGATTTCCCCATATGTAGAGCTGAAGCTCTGCAGTTTCACACAGCACTGGTCTTGTTGTTGTGCCAGCAAATTTTTTCAAAATTTCAATCTACAGTTTTGAAGCTTCGCTCTCGACGCTGCGTTGTAGATTTTGGCAGTACACTTATTTGCGAGCATAATTTATGGTATTAATCACAATTACGGTTCTTAATATTTTCAAGGTGTGTGTGCACAACTTCCTTTTACATCATGCTCACTATATCCTCTGAAAATATTTAGAATTTATAAATGTACATATGTGACATGTTGTATATTGTGTCATGTCACAAAAAAAAAAAAAAAAAAAAGAGGGCGCTCGAGCACCCACATTTTTTTTGCCGGATTAACATCCTTTCACGAATCCCGAAAATGTACCCTCCCTTGGATAGTTTGAGATTTCAGTGTATGACAGGCAGACTTTCAATTTAGCCCCACGACGAGCTAAATAGAGGACAGACAAACTTTCAAAATAGCCTCATTGGGGGAAAATAAATCAATGGTAAAGACAAAAACCCATGTTTAAAAAACAATAAATGTCCTCACTTTGTTTGGCCATAATTAATTTGGAATTTATATTAATATAATTAAACATTAATTCATGTATATGAATAATGAATATTTTAGTTGCTATTGTTTCAATGTTATTGAGTTTGTTCTACTAATTCCCCCCATCTTTAATTGAAAGTTATAAATTTGTACTTTTATAAACTGCGTTTTGAAAATTTAAAACCTTTGACTACTACTTTTGCTTCAAATAAGGTATTGGCAAAAAAGGGATAAATAAGGGAAACATCTGCATTTATATCCATCTGTAACTGCTAGAAAACAAAAGTATGTACAGTAAAAGTAGAAAAATGTCGTATACGAATCTCTAAAAATTGAATCAAAATACAAATAAATAAATAACATTATTAAAAAAATTGAGTATGCGATCCGAATGAGTGGATCAAAGAGATTTTGATTTAACATGGCCGCTCGGTTATGCATACTGCTAAACTTGTACTACCGAATTTCTCAAGCCGAAATTACATTAGCGTTAGAGAAATATGTACCACCAACAGCAGACATAATTTGCAAAAAAAGGTGTTGTATGTAATTTTGTCTAAAACTGCGAAATTATATCTGATTATTGTTTTTTTAAAAATAAATCTGATTGTGCCATGTGGTCTTAGTTTGGGTTTTCGTTTATAATCAAAGCAATTTTTCAGGTATTACATTTTCAGGCAAATTTCAAGTATTTAATTGGAAAATCTCATGGGTTCCTCCAACTGAAATCAGAGTAGTAATTAGTACGTATTTTAAAACCCTAGTCGGACGGACGGAAAAGAGTCACTCATGCATACGAGTTCCTGTGAGTCAAAAAATTGGATTCGCGGCTGCATACGTCATCTACACCCTTTTCCCACCCCACCGCTCGCGCTCTTTTTCCCTCAAACCTATGTGAAAAAAAACTCTAGCGCCGCCGCCCTCAGTAAGTTGGTATTACTATTGATGAACACTAGGATTACCAAGAATTGATTAGCGTGTATAATGAATAACAGATTAAACATACATGCAGCAATAAAAACATAATGTATTTACCTTTACAACCACCACCACCCCTCTTCTCAATGTTAGTAGTAGTCAACTGTATTTTCATCAACGCCATTATCATCGTCATAGTCCTCGTCTACCACAAAGTTGTCATCATCTTCGGCATTGGCAGCAGCAACAGGAAACTGTGGTCGTTCCATTTCAAGCAGGTGGTCTCTGTTCATGACAATGAGTGTAGAAAGTTTTTCAATTGAGTTAAAGTCGGGAACTCGGCCAAAAGATAAGTAGCGATTGCACAAACGGAAGCCGAGTTGTCGTAGGCTGTTGAGACAGCTCATTGTTTCTCGCTTTAGTTCCCAACGTTGATTCAGTAGCCGAGTGACGGGAGTAAAATCACCGGGTCGGGCCGTACTTGCTACCGGAATCTCTTTTACGGTGGCTAGGAGAAGGATGAGTTGTGCGCGACTTTCCATAACTTCCGCCTTCTCCTTTGTATTTTCTACATCAAGAACCGTCGACGAGTAGATTTGGTCTGTAGCCCTGGCATATTTGTGTACCGATGTCAAGGAAGAAAGATAGTGGCTTCTCGACACTGTAGTGACCATTCTCCCAGCATGAAGTCCGACGTAGGCTGCCCCATCGGGGAACCGAATCAAATATACCCAGTATTGATTATTACTCGAAACTTCCGATTCCAGCTGAGGTTTAAAGAACTCTTCACCAAGCGTTGCCGCTATCGGATCTGACCGATTTAAAATTGACACTTTTCTTGCATTCATATAGTCCTTGATACTCCTTTTCGGGTGAGACTCGGTGTACTGTTCCACTGTTAAAAAGTTGACATGAATTCTGTTGTCTTCCAAGATTTCAGAAAGACTGCTCAGAGCACTGGGGGAAATTGGAATCAAAGATGAATCCACAAACGGCTGAAACTGTAAGCCTTCATCATCCATATTCGTCGTTGCGGCGCTTCTCTCCGTCAGTTGAGCCTGTCTGAGCCCAACCAGTAGCGAAATGAGCATCTGAAAATAAATTAGAGTAATTTTGGGGGAAATTTAGATCCCGTGCAAGGGGGGAGTCTGGCCAATCGTCTACTACGATGGTTGATGATTTCATCAGGCAGATGGTTACGATTAAGTTGTATTATTTTTGATACTTTAAAAGCGCATCGATTCGGCTACTTTCTTTCGCTTACAATATAAAAAATATGAATAATCTTTGAAAATTAAAAAAAAATTAATTGTTGGACATACCCTCCAACAAAAGAGTCGGTAGCGTGAGCGGTGCTCTCTTCCTTTTCCCTTGAAACGTTCGAATCTTAGAATCTGAAAAGATTCATTCACCAACTTCTTCTTTTCTTTTGCTACAAAAATACGGACGGCAACGGCAAGCAATCTTTTAAATTCTGGTGAGGATGAATCTTCTGGTGCATCGCGGATGATGACATTGTTCATGAAGATTGGAAACTCGGAAGCTAAAGTGTCTTTTACGGCACAGAAGACTATAACCGATTCTGATAGGGGGTCGTGTATTTGACAGTGCCCTGAACCCCCCCCCCCATTAACTGGTAACTTTACACAAGTTGAATGTGTACAGGCTCTGGTCCATTCTTCTTGATGAACGTGTGCTGGTCTTTTGTAATTCCATACTCGATCCTCGTCGAGATAGATTAAATTCCCAATTCCAGGAATTGATGACCAAGTCATGTTAGATGATGTCGATGTTCGAGGATGATGCCCTTGCCTGATGTTATCTTCGTATATCTTTGCTGACCTATCGAGTGTTTGTTGGACTCCTTTGTTTTTGTACTGTTCCAGAACCAGACCCTGCAGGGCGACTACTGTCCTACCGGCTTGTGCAATTTGAAGCTGCACATCGTCTGGGACAGTGTCCAACAATTGATTTGAAGCTAGGTTAGGGGTTTGTACAGATTCGGCTTGAAATGAAGAGTTGTTTGCTGCTGGCAGGCATGATGAGAATTCTTGTTGCTTTGGGGAAGAATTAGTAATCCCCAACTTGAACTCCACATTTCCGCCATGTTTACTGTTCATGTGATTGGTGAGAGATTTAGGAGTCCAAAATTTTTCGCAGCATTGTTTGCAGCTGATAGGAGCTAATGAGGACCTACTTTGCAGGTGACGGGCAAGATCCGTGTTTGATTTTAAAATTACTCCGCAGTATTTGCAATTGATTAGTTTCTTGGTTCTATTTGGTTGAATGCGTTTGTTCGTAGTTGCAAGTCTTTGTATTCCCTCTAGAAACTTTTTGTACGTTGATTTGTAATCTTCTGGCTTTAAAATGCTGCTCTCCTTGTTCAGTTGATGCGTTCCCCTCACATATCGTACAAAGAATCCAACGTCTGGTAGTATAAATTTCAGACAACAATGCCATCGGATTTGACATCTGTACTCTACGTGGGTCGAGAATTTTCTCACAAGGTCGAGTCTTACAAAGTGTTCCGTTATGAGAAATGTTGGAAATCCATCGTCGGAGAATCCAAAGTTGTTGATACATACTGGCAGATATTGTTTGCACAAACTCTGAAAGTATTGGGCAAAACAAAATGTTGGTAAGTAGGTAGTACTAGCACATTTATATAATTTGATTTGCCACAACAACTAAAACATCTACAAGCACCCCCCATAGTTTTTGACTTGAAATTTGGATTTTAGAATTTTTGAAATAATATCCCATGCAGCTGATAAAAAATTTAATATAAATAATAAAAAAGGATAATGATGGAGATCTTATTGTTGAGATTTACAGCGAGCAGTATTCGTCTGTAAAGCTTTTTAAAAAGAGGCACTGATTGCCTCTAATCATGCCTAAAAATTACAAACTGTCTCGTTATGCAGCTGATGGTGCTGCAGGTTAATTGTATTTTGCCATTTAAAACAACTCATTTTTGTATGTCGAATGTTCTACTTGCTAATAGCCGCCTCCAACTACTACAACTATCATCATCATCGTCGTATTTTAGCTTCGTATCCTTTTATTCTACTTACCGGTAGTGGATGTTCAGTGTGTGGAGTTAGGACACGGAATGTCTGAAGGTCGTTTCCAACATATCGTCCTGTTGCTGGGCACTGAACGTGCCTCGATGTTGATAGCAGATTAGTACACTTCATCAGACCTGGCTTCCGATCTCTGTTTACTGCAACATAGCTTTGCTTTTGAAATATTACTCCCAGGTTGTGAAGTAACGTGGCGTAGTAAACTGCCTCATTCGGATTAATCTTCCTTAATATATCAATCGTGTATCGGCTTGCCGCCCTCTTACTCAGTTCGTTTGAGCCGTGTGGTGGTGTGGTATTGGAGAAGGCTGGTACGCTCGTAGAAGACGCAAAGACCGAGACATTTGAGGGAGGAGTGATTGTGGTGTAGTGTTTTTGGACAACGCGGCCACGACCATTCCTTTTGAACTTGGTCGTTGATGATGATGATGATGATGATGATGACGACGACGAGGAGGAGGAGGAGAAGGGCTGCTGCTGAGCAGAAGGCTTCATGACCCGTCCTACTGCAACCCTTTTTGTGTTGAGAGACAAGCTCATCGTGTTGCTGGTGGAGGTACTGCTGGTGCTGCTGTTGAAAGACGGAATGGGAATATGTAAAAGCTTCCTCTTCAAATTAGGACGCAGAGCCTGGGATAGATGGGCATAATTGGAGGAAAGCTTCAGCGGATGACGTCGAGCTCTTTGCAGTTTGCGAGCGAGAAGGCTTGGCGGCGGAACAGATGGCGGCTGCTGCTGCTCGGTTTGAATCAGGACACTTGGACCAGAGTTGTTGCTGCTGCTGCTGCTGCTGCTGCTGCTGCTGCTGCTGATGGAATTGACTGACGGCAGATGATTTACCTCAATTGAATTTGGCGTCTCGACCATAATGCGAGAGGGGAGGAGGGAGTAGGCTTCGGCAAGTTTTCTTTGATGTTGGGAGGAAGAGGAGGAAAGGCGGCCATTATTTTCTTCTTGAATTATATTAGCGGCATTGGAGAATCCTTCCGGTGAATGTCGTGCCTGGGAGACGAATGGAGACGGGTTGGAAACTGATACAGAACAACAAGGCTGGTCTACTTGGTGCAAATTTGAAGTCGTCGTGTTGGCAGGAACAGCAGGACGACCAGATGACGTAGGGACTTGGACAGGGGCGGATGAATTTGTCGTCAAAGGGGCTTGGACACGGGCTGATGATGATGTCGTCGTGAGGACAGGAGCAGCAGGGCCAGACGACGTAGGGACATGGACAGGATCCTTTATCATCGTTGTTGCTGGAGCAAGAAAAATAGGTATTGAATTAACCTGGGTATCCCGAACGCCAAATTCTGACACCGATCCCGAACGCGTGCCGCTTTACACATTTTCGAAATATACTTCCATACTATCCTAACGCGTGCCGACCGGCACACTCAACCTTGCCGCCGTATTTTGTGTGTGCGGCGGTATCACATACGGTAGCTGCTTACACGTACTCGGATTTGTCATGGATTTTCCAACTCTGAGTCCAAGGACGCCTGATTTTTCCATGCTTTTCGACCTAATTTATTTTCTAAAAGTGGTACAATAAGCTTTATCTATCGGGATTTTTTAACATTAGACGTCAAAACTATTTTCTTCAAAATTATCTAAAATCTCATAGAGACTGCTCTTGACGAGTGCAAGGGGCACGCCGATCGGCACGCGTTCGTGGTTATCCGGGTTAAAAGAAACACAAGAAAGTAGTTTAATGTTAAAAGTACATACCATAGTAAAAGGACCCAGATGAAAATAGATTCACAAGAAATTCAAAGACATCCTTTGGAAAAGAAGAAGTAAAAATTCCCAGTCCGTTGCCACAAGTACAAAGAAAATCCTCTCTGGAAAGCTCCGATGTTTGATGCGTCTTGGTTTGAAAACAATTTGTTGGCAAATTCCTAGGTACAAAATGTTGCCAAGCACCATTTCCACTTTGCACAATGTGTATTGGTCTTAAATTCAGTTCACTTCCGTTGATGAAAACCAAATGATTTTTAAAAGATGAATTCTTATTAAGGACCCATTTCTGGCCTTTATAAATCAACGAAAACACTTTTCCATATGTGCCAAAGTCTGTTCCATAGCTGAATACGTCATTTCCAAAGACTTCCAAGTAGTGACCATTGTCTTGATCCCACTATTTGAATAGAATGTAAAGGAAGAGTTTTGAATGAATCACCAAGTAAACATTAATATAAAATCGTTGACCAATTCAGCAGGTGAAAAAACTTTTTTAAAAACTCACCTTTTGCAGGATGCAAGGCCCAAAGGATGCAAAATTATTGAGAGTTGCTAAATTCGACGTCCAACATATTGTTCTGTGACAATTAGGACACGCGAGTGTAGCGGACCCGGAAGTATTCACATTGAAAGGATGTCCCTCAATACAGAGAGCAAAGTCATTTTCAAAAAACAGTTTTTGGGGCAGGATTAGACTTGGGTGGGGAGGTAGATGTAAATTCTCCTCCATGGCAGCACCTCCCTCAACGTCCGTGAAATTCCAACTACTGATGATTGCTCTCTGGAAGAAAGTTGATGAAAACTTTATACGGCAATACACACATAATCACATAGTATAGAAATTTTTTTAGTCTATGGAACATTATAATAATAAATCTTCACGCTGCTAGTGTCATTTTGAGTTGCATTTTTTTTTGTCTCACCTATATCGTTGATTTACAGTCTGGCAGGGTTTATTCCTTTTATTCCAGATTCCAGAAAACTAGTCAACGGAGATACTCTGAAATGATAAATTAAATTAATTCATTGTAAATGTGTAAAATAATAGTACAGAGTACAAGAGGCCAACTATCAAATTAATGTCTAATAATTTTCCAACAGTGGACATGTCTACAAGTGTAAAAAGGAGATGTGATGAGACAATAGAGGAGAGATACAAAATGATATAAACTGAAAAGGAGTAGCAGTAGTGGGACAGTTGTCGGAAATTTTTGGCATAATAAAGATTATCCGCGGCTGAAATGGAAAACGAATTTCATTTGATAATTGTTGATGCACCGGAAGTTTTAAAAAAATATATACACTATAAATTGGAATCACATTTTCATATTTTGATTTTCAAAAAAAATTGTGCAAAAAGCTTTACACAACATTCATTGCTTTGATGATTTACTAATGAATGACGATGACGTAGAGAGCGAATACCGACTTACTGTATGCGATTTAGTGGTGTTGAGATGTCCGATTCAAAGTAGGCTAGTCCTTTATTTGGATAATGTCAAATTGACCTAATAAAGGTCGCTATCATTTTCTCCTTTACATGTTGCATCTAAATTCAAGATTCAAAGTTCAGACACTTGTAAATAATAATGGCAGCATTATGAACAGTCAATTGTCAGTCAACAACTGGCTGTGTGGAGTACTGACACACGACTACTGTTGTAATACAATGTAATAGCAAGCAACAATTGCAAACAATATCTACATGGCAAACAAGGCCGTAGTCGACAGTATGATTCTTAATTGTTATGTGGATTGTCAACTGTTATTTACATATTTACCAGTTGATCCGTGCATATATAAAATCATTAATCTGTACCATGTGTTTTTACTTTTCCTGCTGAACACGTAATCAATGGGACAAAACAATCGGTTGTATTGTAAAGCATGTGGTGGTGGTGGTGTTGTGGTGTAGTTGATCTCTTTTAGAATTTATCACTGTCTCGAGCGGTCCTTTTATATTATTATTTTGAAAGTATTAATTTCAATTGCCCGGTTAAAACATTTACCTTTCAGTACTTGCACAAAGTTAGACAATGTGCATAGCACAGGAGCATCTATCATATCCATTCCATATTGCATGAAAGGTTAAAGGTTAACAAGTATTAGTAAAATTATTACAATATCCGAGTGAAACATTGTACTTTGCTAATTTGCTAGGCCGTATTTTCAATTAAATGCATTTTACCAATGTGTCTGTGTATTTTCTAGGGGTGGTTGGTTATCCGTTATTTTCCAAGTCAGAATCAGTCAAAAGCTCAAAAGACATGATAGTCGGATCAAAATGTACTTACCAATAATACTCTTTGCCTGGACTATTGCCCTCAAATTATTAATGATGCATGCTTTTTAGCAGATTAGTTGGAGGGTGAATAAAAGTGTACCTTTTCCAATACCAAATACTAGAAATTGTTTAAAAAATATACATAATCTTAGAAATTTTGACTGCGTCCTTCCATATAACCTGGACCTGTCACTGTCACGCATACAAACGCACTTCGCGCTCCACAAAGCAACATACTTGGGAAATATTTTACGAAACTTTCTATATGAAATCTAGTATTCTAGTTTGATTCAGGCGCCTTGTGTCCTCAGGAAGGCCTTAAGTAAGACTATTATGTAGGTATGCTGCCATGCCAGCGTAAGCGTACCCCCGTCCATGTTGGTACTTGGTACAATACAACCTGTACAACACCTCGGGGACCTCCCTCGACAGAATGCATGGTAATTGGTAATTAATATAAATCAATTTCCTTACCTTTGTTTTGTGACATTGTGCTGATCTGATTCAGATACAACCAGAAGAAGATCCAGTAGTTCTTGGTTAGATGAGAATCTTTTTTTTTATTGCTGTATTAATAATTGTTACCACATGGTTGCACTTTGAGTTGTTAAGTTTATAGCAGCTTGCCTTCTTGTGCTTGAAGCAGTTGAGCACTCACTGAACCACTTTCCAGTTGTCAAGGAGCGTTGAATGTGCACTATGTAAATACATGGAGAATTTAATGTACTGTATGGCCGGATTTTTGTACAAAAAACGTAACCGAGTGTGCTATGCTATATAGCAGAACTTCTACTACAATCATGAATTTGCCCTCCCATGAAGGAGGCACAAGTCCTTTTCCTGCTCCCACCACCAACACTACCGAGTCCCTTTTCCATCCAGTCAAATTCCGTGGTTGCTGCATTGCAATTTGCTTTGAAGTGCAGCAGCTGCATGTCATTTCATTAAGCCGGCAATTTTCATGTTTCAACAAGAAAAAAATTCTCAACGCTGCTGCTGCTGTTGTTGAATAATTTCTTTGTGATCATCCTGATTTGTGACTTGCCAACTTTTACCCTGCAGAAATTGTACACTCCAATGAGCTACAAGTACCGGCAAGTCGTACCGCGGGAAATTATCACCTCCTCCTGTCACTGTTGTTGTCGTCAGTGTCAGTTGTCATTCACTCGGTTCGTTATCTTTTTCACTGTTCTTCTGTTTGTATCCAGTTAAGTTGTCAGTCAACAGCAGCAGTCTAGTGTCCCTGTCACTGTCAGTCAGGTTCAGGTCACGTTCACGTCACACTCACTCACACAGAAGGTAACAGTCAACAACTCAACATGCAACATCTACTAAACTGTGTGTATGTATAGTCAGTAGTGTCAGTAGTATCAGCAGCTCAGCAGCAGCAGTTGGCTGTAGTTGACAAATTACAAATTGCAGGTAAATTAAGTGTGCAAAAAACGCGAAGAATTTTGCCTTTTTGGGGTTAGAATTTCGAGATTAGTACAGTAGTACCACCTAATCTTAATAGTCTCACTTTTACATTTGCATAAATGCATAGGGTAGAATAGACAGTAGAACCTTGAAAATTCAATACAACTCGTACCTCGTATCGTGCACATACAACATTAACATTATGTATATATGCATAATGTATAATGCATATTTATTATGTTAGATATATTGAAGGCATGAGAGGGGGGTGGACAGTCACATGTCAGTCAGAAGGTCAACAAACCGTTGTGATGAAACAGTTCATGCTCTCCGTAGCTCTTGGTCTTACTAGTATTGAGTATATTAAGAAGGCCACGGTAATTTACTTTCCGCCCTCTGTCTCCCTTGTTGATGATGATGATACATGGTACGTGGAAAAACTGGGTATATTTCTGTTTCACAGATATTGGACGGTTTGAGAAACACGATTCTAAAACGGATATCAGAGAGTCAGCTAAACGAGGAAACTGCTTTCTATTTCTCGTTATTTGACACCGTGTTGGATACAACAGTTGTTGATCGTTTCAAAGTTGATGTGGAAGCCAAGTGAGTACAATCCTAAATATTAACCTAAAGTAAATGTTAACTTTTAGTAAAAAATCAATAGCGACTCAGAAAATAAGTATGCCTATTGTGCAGTAGAGTAGAGACTCATGCTAAGATCTTTAAACCATTTGTTAAAAACATCCGAGCTGGACTTTATGCTGGATGGAGTTGGATTGAAGGATTTGGCAGTTGGGCTGGTCAACTCGGACCAACTCGTAGGCGGCCAGTCACAGAAATCAAAGGACGAGTGTCAAAAATTGGGAAACTGAGTTTCAAAGGAATCAAAATTTAATTGCGAATATAGGTGAGGAGGCATCTTTGTAAATGGTGTAAAAATACTTATGTGATTGTTGACAATGAGGATGTGAATAATTGTATTACGGTGCAGATCGTCTGGCCCAATGTCTCTCTAAAGTGAACGCTACTGTCATACGAAAGCAATACTCTAACAGACTTCATGAGTTGATCCATTACTTGCCTTTGATGACTGTACAAACTGCAACACCAATTCTATAATCCCTCTTACCCGCCTTTCAATTGTCCAGCGAGCTACTTGGAGAGCTTCTCATGATTTTACGGAAAACTATGAGGAAGTAAGCGACTGCTGCCCTACCTAGTACCTACGAATGCTAGTAGTAGTAAGGCTTGTCTTGTATGTCTGACGTGTATACTAATTAAATATTCCATTCGACAATTAGGTCAATCGAGGCTCGACGAGTATCCGTTACCGCCATGATTTTACTTCTTTCTAATTCCACAATTGTGGGTTCGGTTGGCAAAAGTCAGTTTTGTATGACTCAGGACTGGACATCCTCTCAAGGACCACCCTCTTCGCAACTTAGCTTCCCACGGACTAATGATGTTCTAGGCACTAGTAGCAAGAACGAATCAATTTGTTTCAAAGTCCTCACTATTCTTAACCGGTTCCTGATATTCCAGGTCGACGTGTGTGAACATGTGTATCTGGGTAAGTCCCCATCAATGTTGGATACCATACGGTATGGTGTAGTCGACTAATAATAATTTCTGATACAATTCTAATAGGAGTCTGCACCATAATTCAAAAAAATCCTAAACTAATTCCCATCATCTGTACTCACATGATGCAAACTAATACTCGTCAACACATGAGCTCTGATTTGAAATCATTGACTTTTCGTCTTTCAGGACGACCTTGGCCTTCTGATCCAATCGTTGGCTACGTCTACTTGCTCGGCCCAGCAAAAATACAAACTATCGGATGACGATGCCGACAATCGACCCAAAAGCGTGCTGCTGTGCGAAAAGTTTGTGCTAACCTGGTACTTGCACGCCTTGGAGACAAAACTGGAAGATTTCGAAATTGTAAGTTTCTTGTAAGAAAGTGTTTTTTTTTTTTTTTGAGTGGGTAGGAATTTACTTTCCCATATATTCTAAATTGTAAATGTGTGTTATTGCGAATATATATAGCTAACCTCAGAGGTAATTGTGGGGTTTGGAGGAGGAGCAAAGCCAATGGAACTCGCCAGACAAGTGCGAATTCACTACATTGTTCAATTTCTACAAGTCATTGAAGCTTTGATTGAGTTCATCTGTATGGGAGGCACACTCAACGGGCATTTGGTGTACTTTGTAATGATAAAACTGCACGAGACATGAGGATCAAAGGCTTGTTCAAAAAGTTTCTTGAACTGAAGCCGGCGTTGATTGTAAAGGTAGATTTTCTATTCCTTTATGTTTGATTTTAGTATACATGTTATACTAATCATGACTCTTGTATTTGAACAGTCCAAGCCATCCAAGAGAGAGAGAGGCAAAGGGATCGAAGAAGGCTGTAGCGGATAAGACAACTACTATAGTACAACAAGCTCAGGTGTTGTCACCGATGATCCTCCGAGTGGAACCACAAATGGGAATTTAACAATGGCTAAAATTAAGTCGGAACCTGTGGAAAAGATTGTATTCTCACATATTTTAGCTGCGGAGATCATTAACAAAATTCTAGCTGACCTATACCAGCAGTAATACCATCATCACATCGACATTTTTATTTTATGTAGTAGTGAATTCAATAAATTAATCAATCTAAAATGAAAGGTAGAATAACCAAAAGGACCCTTGGGATGGTAGTGTTGATAGTCAATTGAAGATCAGGTTTTGTAATTTTGCATGTGACTATTTGGTTGATGATAATAATTAGCAAAGAATTCAATTGGCAGACCGTTGTTATGTAATTTATAGAATGTATACAGTATTCGATAGTGTGCAAGCTCTTCTGGTAACAACCACACCACTTTAGCTCGTTACAGATCGCCGCTGCTGGTGTTGACCAATATCCGACAAACATCCGAAAAATGTGTAATCCTATAAAAATATAATCTAGAATATTGCATCTGCTGGATCCGATTCTGTCATTTGATGAGTTCATAATGTTAGTCTTGAGGTTGGTGGCCTGGCCTT
>JAQFYU010001380.1:0-15114 GCA_034694905.1 Ceratophysella granulata
TATATTAGGTATAATTTTTATCAAATTGAACTCCTGCGTAACCACAAGCTTGGCAAGGCGAAAGACGACATTAAATGTAATTAAGGTGGAATTTTGAAGATTGACATCATATCATCTTCGGTCGAATAGCGTCATCTGAAGTCAGAATTATACACATATTCCAAACCAACAGAATACATAAAGATAGCTTAGTGCAACTTCTCATCGTATTTATAGCGAAATCCAAAACTGTCGTGTGACTTGACAACAGGAGGCCACAACCGCCACAGCAGGGTCAGGCTAAAATGATCTTCTAATACGGTGCTAAAAGCAAAGTTTTTACTCACAGAGCAAATGAGATGTTTGTAATACAGCAGAGGTAATTTACCTACTTTTGAGCTAAAGCTCAATGTACCACACAGAAAAATGCAAAATGCAACCATTTACCATTAGCATACCACTACATGTCCCAATCCCAATCCCACCCAACCCCAAAACAAACCCCGCTGAACAGAGTTGCCTGACTGGTATATATTTTTTCTATTGTTTTATTGTTTTATTTCCCTGAATGCACGCACCAGCATGCACTGCATATATTGTACAACTTACATCCAAGTGTAACGTGTATTTAGCAATTCGCACTTTACCCAAAGGCATTTGAAGCTGAAATGTACACTAAAATCACATCACATCACAACAATCACAAGTGCGACTGAAAAAGAGTTCCCTAGCTCTAACCGGGCAATTCCATTCGCATATTTTGATCTCAACAAAGAAAATATTAGCGGATTCCAGCTTTATAACTGTGTTAGGTCTCCTTGAGTAAAAAAGAGCATTATCGGACGAACACATTTGCAGACTTCGTTAAATGGGTTAACGGTGGTTTCAGCTTGGCTCATTGGATAATTCCTGATAAACTAAATAAACAGAAGCTGGTACTACTATTCTCCCTACATATTTCGCGTAGCCGAAGATACCAGAGATTACCAGGATTTATGTTCTGTATGATAAACGCATAGCTCGTGCATACATGTGGATAACTACATACAACCTACATCGCTTTATCCCAGAGAGCCTGACTCTGACCTCAATTCCTAAAGTTCAGTTAAGTGATAAAGGCAATAGTAGTGGAGTCTGTACCGGCTCCTGTCCTGTCCTGCCTGAGTCCTAATCCTGTCTGTCTGTCCTGTCCTGAGACTGGGAAACTCGTTTGCTGAGCTTTTAAGCTTGGACTTGGCGTGATTGTGAAAGTATTTCATTTCATAGGAATTTGCGGCAGTCATTGGCACTATTGGCAGTTGTTAGATCGAGTGGCTGGTATGGCCATGTACGAGAAGATCCGAATGATGCAGGAGCGGATTCCCATGAATCCACGTCCAGCATCCACCAATCGAGCGGAACAGAGACGGTCGGGAACGCTGGACGAAGGGAGGCTTGACATACTTGAACATTTAATTTCGACCGTGTTACAAGGGAACGGAGCCCATGTGCAGGACCTTCTCCAGCATGAAGACGTTCTGGACGTCCTGGATGAGCAGGACAACAAGGGCTTCACTGCGCTCCACATTGCCGGTGAACAATGTGATGCGACATCCATTCGGCTTCTGCTACAGGCGGGAGCCAATCCAGACGTTACAGACCGATTCGGGAAATCAGCGCTACATTGGGTTGTAAACGAAGGTACCTTCTTAAACGTACAAATAAAGTCCACAAGAAGGAACTTCTGGGTGAAGTTAAATGGTTTTTAAACAGGTTGTCACTGTGATACTTGTAATACCAAACGAGCCAAATGTGTTGACTATCTTCTGGAAGCTAAAGCAAAAGTGGACATAATCGATCTGAAGGGATATACACCGCTAGCATATGCTGCCAAGAACTTGTTCCATAAGGCTGGAAGTCTAATTTTGGAACATGGAGCTGATATTTCCAGAACGTAAGTGGAGATCGGCGTGGCGGAACATTATTGTAGCAATCTTTTAGGCCCAACCAATCCATGCGATCCATCTTCTATTTTAACTTTGTACCAACTCGTTTTCCTTTGAATCAAAGGAAACGATTGACATCAAATTTAGACAATTACCAATCAATTATCATTTTCGTGTGCTTTTGCACGGCAAATCTGGGAGAGACGATTTTCAAAATCATTGGTTAAAGTCAGATTATTTAATGTAGCGAAGCGAATTTTATGTACGAAATCAAAATTAAAAGTCGCATTATTATCGATCAAAATCTCAAAATCAATACGAATGAAAACAAGTGATTTAAAATCTGGATTTTTAAATACCTACACTTATGTCAGAACCAATTTATATGAAATTCACGATTTCCAAGACCCAAATATTTTCCCCGATATTTTTCAAAGTCAAGATAAATCAAATGAATATATAAAAAAATTCTATGCCAAAATCACGATTTTCAAAAAAAATTCCATCCGATGCTTCGTGTGCACTATGTATATTTAGAAAATTATCTCCGTCACGATCATAATTTTTTGCGCTGTCTTGGTCCATTCATTTGAAAGATTTGAGTTCGGAGACCTGATTCGTATTCAATTTTCTGTGAATATTTTGAGCATTTTTGGACTATTTATGAAACTATTTTTGGAATAGGTGTGACGGAGTGAACACTGGTCATCTCATTGTTCAAAAGATTCCGGAAGTGATGCTTCAGCTGTTGGATGAAAGCATATCCTACGATGAGAAAGACAATTCCAAGCTGAAGCTGGATTTTGGGTAAGGGGCAAGGTTCAAATTGAAATACTTTTGTACCTGTTTGTGGTGCCCTGCTAAAGTTCAAATTGTTATTACTTCCGCCATTTAGAGTTTTAATTGACTCAACAGTGAAAACTGAAGACGTCACCAAGAATCGGGATGAAGAGGTCAGTTTCATAGGGTCTTCCCAACCCCAACAAAAGGGTGGACGGGAAATGGTTTTGTTAAGCTGCATGATGAAAGCTCATCCCATTGGTCGTGAGGCGCTTCTGACGCATCCTCTCACCGAAGCATTCCTTTATCTCAAATGGATTTACGTTAGAAAATGGTTCTGGTTCTTGCGTTTCTTCTATGTAAGCTACATATTAAAAATTACTTTACAAAGAAAGAATTGGAATTTGGAATGGAAGTCCCGTTAATTGAAATTGTTATTATTTCCTTTCCAGTCGAGCCTTACACTGATATATACCTACTTTATTTTCAACCTCTACGTTATCTCATGCCCGTACACTCCGACTGAAACGAATTCCTCAAATACTGGATTCACTCAACAAGCATGTGTCCCGAGTTTCGAACTGTCTGTGATTGCAATTTGCATTGGATCCGGAATACTGTTGATAATTCTGGGTGAACTATACGAAGTGTGTCATGATCCGAAGGCATACTGCACAACGGGAATCAACTTCGGATGGTGGCTCCTTATATTTGGAGTCACTACAAGCCTCTTGCCCGCTTTCGGAATTTTGTTTATGGACTGGCAGTACACCGTTGCGGCAGTTAGCACACACCATTTTAAACATTTACATTTCTTAATATCATATTCAGCTAACCATTTGTTTTGTCTTGCAGTTTAGTCTGTTTTGTGCCTGGGCGATGAACTTGGCCCACATTAGTCGAATTCCATATTTCGGAGCTTATATTGAAATGTTGGCAAAGGTAGTTCTCTTACGCTAAAATCTTGATGCTCTTCTGAGCAAATGGTGTAATTGATAATTATGTACTTTGAACAGGTTTTACAAAGAATTGCCATTGTATTCTTCACCTACTTTTCATTGTTTATCGCATTTGTTCTAGGATTTTGCGTCCTGTATCCCAAGGTAAGATATCTCACAAACACAAATTTTATTCAGAGTTCGGGAGCGTACAAAGCATGAAAATACTAAAATCTTGATTATTTGCTGTTTGCTGTGCACAGAGTCCATTTTTTGATCAAATTCCCAAGTCGATGTTGAAAGTGTTCTTAATGGCAATGGGGGATCTGGATCCCTACCCAACGTTGTTTGATTCCGCTGAAGACGCCCGGCTTAGCACTCCGGCCTACTCCATCCCAGTCCATGTTTTCTATATTGCCTTCATCATCGTGTTTGGGATTGTGATAATGAACCTATTGATGGCTTTGGCTGTTAATGATATCCAGGTACTGTTAATGTTAATCAGCTGTTAATCACACTCAAAATCATTGGGCAGAGTAGTTCTGTAATGGATAATTTGATGCTTCACTGTATTCTTAGGAACTCCATCGAAACGCGGAACTTTCGTTTGTGAGTCGCCAAATCACGGAAATTGCAATTTTGGAGTCTTTTTTGTCAAGTAAACTTTTTTCAAGATGCTTCACGAGTTGCATCCTTTCTAAAATATCTGTGAGAGCGAGAAATGGGTAAGACCTTCTCCTTGCAGGAATTCCATGGTTAAGATCTTGTTTTCAGCTTGAGCAAATTCGGTTAATTTAATTTCAATTACAGGCGATACTTTATATTTTCACCCACGGATCCAGATGACAAGAGTCTTCCTTGCGAACTGAAACGAAAGTTCATACCATATATGAACACAAGACGCTGTTGTCTCCAAAAGAAGGCTCATTCCCTGCGATCAGTCAACGGTGCCGTGCAAATTAACCAAATGAGGAGTGCACAGGCATTCCAACGTAATGCAATGGGCCATCGAGCTCCGAGAAACGACCCAGAAAATCTGGAAGAAATCCTGAACGACCTTAGAATACGACTGGAGAGTTTGCATTTGCAACGCAGAAATGTGTATTTTCACTGACTGCAAACATTGTAGGCTAGAGTTTTAGTTAAGGAGTTTACGTAAGGAACACTTTATATATAGTCTGCAGTTAGTGATCTAATGATATCCATGTTTAAATATAAAATCAAGTTTATAAAAGCGACGAAGTTAATAAGTATTGCTTTCAATTCTTGCGTGTTCAGTTTGAATACGATTCTGTATGAAATCGACATTGATTTTAATCGAAAACAGCATTCCAGAACGATTAAACGATGAAACGCCAGTACTTCTCCGTTGCCTCTATATTTCGCCGAATAATTTTATGGTTTTCTAAATTTTACGAATTTCAAGTTTTTATCTTTGTTAGTTTATATCAGAAATCCATAGCAGGTTATAGAACATTTAGATAGAATTGACATACATCAAGTGTTTAATTCATTAAAAGTTCGTTTTTCGACATAATTTGATGATTTCAGTTTTGTTAATTCAAATAATGTACATTATAAAATGTTCAATACATATAATGTCTAGTTTGCTTACTTAAATTATTAGACACTGCTCGCTGCTCTCAAGCGACATTTTTAGTGAGGCTAAATTAGTCAAATAGTTGAATAATTAATCATGAAAAGTAGGATATTGTGAGTAGAGCGAAGACTACTAGGATGAAGAGAACAATTATAATGCGTAGTCCGACTAACTCCACCTTTGAAAACATTCTTTCTGTCACTTCTGTCTCGGCCTCTTTCGTGCCTGTAATAAGAAATTAGTGTACATAGCATTATTAGCATAGTGGGAACAAGTCGGGCATTCCCGATTCAAAACTAATTAAAAATAATATTCATGTATTTTAACCTTTGTTCCCCTTCAGATATTTCTTATTCTGCAAGTATAACGTTTCCATGTAACGCTGGCCACCTTCGAAAACTTTGAACAAGGGATCTCTCATTTGAACACGAACTCCATGCCCAGTTACCAAGTTCATCTTGTCCACGGAATCCTCATAGATTGAAACGTCCTTCTATAGAAGTAAATAAAAAATGGTGGCACTGTTCTTTTGAAAATACAAGGTGCCACGAAATTCTGCGGCCTATGGCTTTCTGTCTTACCACGTAGCGTGAAACGATGTCTCGAACCGTGAGAGGATAGAACAAATGCTTCATTTTTAGAATATGAACAATTTCATAGAGTCCCACAATGTCATCTTGATGAGATGGAAGCTTCATTATAAATATCCCTTTTCCATCGTATTCTTTTAAAACAAGACAAAACTTTCGGGAGATCTTCTTGTCATGGAACTCCAGGACGATCCCATCTTCTTCATCTCTTTCAATTCTGCTTTGTGATGATCCGAGTATTTGAACATCGGAGTTAACATTATCATCTTGATCTGGTTCCATTTTTTCACTGATGCGGATACGTAAGATTACTTTTCAAAATACAACTGTTTGATTTCTGTGTTGTAGTTTTAGAAATTGTGTAAAGTGTTATAAGTTGCTTATTTACTGTTGATTTGAAAATAGAAAACATTTTGTTATGCCTACCAGCGTCTAGCAATAAATTAGTTAGTAAATCAGTCGTTTATGGTTTTAATTCATAATTTGGCTTTTAAAGTTCGAATTACGTAATCAAAATGTACGATTATCAATATAATTAATGGTTAGTGACGGAATCCGTTAAATACGTACAACTTCTGCTACAACTAAATGTTTGTATGGCTTCTATAGAGCTTCATACGAAGATCCATTACGTCTCAATTTTATGAAATAGATGGATCAAAGGGTTCCCACAGCCAATAGTAAAGTGAGAGATTCCAATTCCAGATACCCTGAAATTATAGGCCTTGATTTAGTACAGCTAAAAATAAATATGTTTCCCACCGCAAAATTGCTCTAGCTCAGTTGAGCATAACGTGGAATGAATGTTCACCACAAGTATTATTACCACAAATTTTCTCCGTACATTCCAGACCTGCTCTGCTCAAATCTTCGAAACTTTATAGGCTGCAATTTTTATAGATGCCCTCTGGCGCAAAACCTAACCTTGCCTAACTTCAGCGCACAATATACAAAAGTCATCTGCAATCGATTACCTTTAACATTGTTTAACGAAATAGAAGTTCTTCAATCAACTTTCGGTGAAGACAGAAAACAAGCTATTTTGTGGTGAACGTAAGCTGGGCTCAACTTAGCTATTATTTTGAGGTGAGAATTGGATTTATTTACGGTGAGACTTTAGCTTAGTCAAAATAACACATGGAAAAATATCAAGCATGCTACACTACATTGTCTTGCAACAACTGTACCTTTACTTGAAATTATATTGACATTTTCTCCAATTGATTCCAGATTATTTTGACGATCAGGCTCAGGCTCGTAATCATTACACTCTCGTTCCCAATTCTCCGGTATGACTGGTTTGACCAACTGAAGAAGTCGATGGAGAAAGCAGGGTGTGCCACAATTGGGCACAATTAGTTGGTATGGTGCTTTCTCCGTTTCATTCCGATAAAAGATCTGTTACCATTAAAGAGGTTCAGATTTTATGGATTTTAACGCCACAAATATTGTACGACTTACTTTGACATGAGCTGCATTTTCTGAGTCATTCTTATAGAGCTCAAAAATCAGTGCAGCTGCGTACGGTGGACTGGTTGAATCATTAATTGAAATGCTGTTCCTAATCGACACCATGATGTCATCATGTCCACTGTACAGGATTAATTTGCTGACGGTTCTGGATTTACTAATTGCATTATGGAAATTTTGTTGTAGTAAATTTAGTAAAGGTCCACTCTTCAAGCGCTTCAGCTGAATTGTGGAAGTTTCGAGATTCATCGTCACGTCGTATATTTCTTGCATCTTCGTGAAAATCTTCTCCTCCCATTTCGCCAATTTTTCGTTATGAGCTTTCTACAAATGGAGTTAAACCTCTTTAATACAAATATAAAGAATACGCTCAAAATGCTTGGTTCTTAACCTTAACACTTAGAATATCCCCAACGTATGCAACATCAAATAAATTGGTTGAATCAGTGCCAATATTTTTGTTCACATGGTTAATTAAATCTTGATTTTCTCTGTTCATCTGCATAGCCAGGTCACTTTGGCGTAACTCGTCCAAGAGGCTATCCAATTTGGGGCAATATTTTGTCAATTTAATAATCTGAAAGAGTTATGTTTTAGAACTGTATTTTTGCGTTGAAATAAGATATTTTGTGCTTTAATGAAACAATGCAACTCACATTATCTTGGCTCCGATTGATGACTCTCATAGGGATTGCTGGTATGGAGGTTTCAAGTGGATTGAACTCATTTGACGTGTTAGATAGTCCATAAAAGCCGGTCAATAGCATTTTCGCACTTTCAACAGTTCTTTCATAATCTGATGAAATCATTCGAATCTGACCTGGCAGGTAATATCTACTTATGAAGTCAGCATTGTATCTGTTTCTCAAGAAAATTCCTAGATTGTACATTTGACTTCTTCCAACCTGTGAAAACGAAAAATTCGCCAATTTGTTATTATATAACTTTGAGGAAGTACTGACAGTAAATTATGATTCTTTACATCGGTCAGTGTTCCAAATTCATCGCCAAGAAATGGTGGTAAAGGAGGGTAAGCAAATATTTGAGTTCGATCCCCGTGTCGAAAGAGCTGATTATTTAAAATTTTAAAATAAAAATTTGGAATGGGTTTCCATCCGCTATGACGTTCGTTAAAATTAAAATTAGTTGAGTTTGTCTTACTCACAATCTGTGCTGACTGCAACTTATCCGCATTTTGAGGTTTAGATTCAAATCCAGAGACCGTCAACAAAATTTGGAAGAATATTGTCACATAGCAAATCCGGTCAAAATGAGTCATTTTTGGGTATTTTTTGTAACCGGTGAAATAAAATTACGCTGAGATCTTTGAACAACGGCGATTGCGGATGCCAATGAACCGAAAATGCAATTTCCCCACCAAGTCTCACAATATTGTACTACTTGTCCTACTGAAGTAAGACTTGAAGCACATGTAGTTTGATGGTGTATTGTTCCCTAATATTGTACAATATTGTTGAGCTTGGAAATTGAAAGAAGTTATTTGTTTCAACTTTGGGAAATTGCGTACAGTTCAATTCCATTCCAAATTTAGTATTGAGCAGCGACAGGAATTATGTATATGTGAATTCTGGTTGTTTTATGCAAAAGGGTTGTTTAATAGAAATTTCCTTAATTCACGTACGGTACCATGTCTAAGTTCTACAATTAATCCGATTCGAAGACCCATAATGTCTGTATGTATCAAATATCTGAAGAACGACTGACGCGGTAATCTGGACGAAGGGTTATGTGCTGTACAAACGCATACGCACAGTGAATGTAAGCAGAGTTTGAGGGCTGAAATGCACTATTTTGACAGTTGTCGTTGCGTGTCTTCAAAATTAAGGTGGGTATATAAATTGTAAGGATCCCAAATATCTCCGATATTTTGGAATTTCTTCTTCGACATGTCACCATCACAATATGTATGTACCAATCTCATTTTATTATGGAAGTCCAAACTATACACTATTCAAAACTCATAATTTTCTAATTTATAGTACGTAAAAAATTACTGAAGTGCATGCGTAGTAAAAAATCTAAAACCTAGAATAAATACAATAATACAGATGCAGACGGTGTCTATATTGTTAACTTAATATTGTAGTAAAAACAAGTTATGCGAAGTTGGAAAATTATAATAAGCTGTAACCATATTATATTTGCTCATATCCACCAGGAGTTTCAAATTTTAACCGAGAAAAGAGCGTTGGTTGGGAATTTTTCGACATGGCACACACGAGAACCATCACAGCCGCCATGAGTGTACCCACCGCCAGAATCACTGTTTTAGAAAATAGATTTTAGTGCTTGAGTGACATGACATACGTTCAAGATGTTAATTGCGTATTAGTTTGCGAGGAATGAAATACTTTTATGAAATGCTTGCCTGGAAGAAAGGGTGAATATTGTTCAGCAAACTCAAATGGAGGAAGAATACGAGATCCGTAACACTCGGCTTCCCATTCCCAATTCGTTGGAATTACAGGTTCGGTTATTTCCAGGAGTTTGCTCAAATAACACGGAGTGTCACAACCTGGAACTCTTAATTCGTAGGGCTCACGATTCGTTTCATTTCTGTAGAATATCTAAAAATTAAAAAATCGTCACATTTTCAATTTAGACTTCAATTTTAGTATTAAAGTATTGCACTAAAAAGTAAGATAATCTACCTTCACATAAGAGTCCGAGTCGTTGTCACCACTCCGATCTCTGTGTAATTCGACAATTAGGGCAGCTGAGTATGGAGGGACGATAGGATCAAATATGTCAATTGTCCCCATTAATCTCATTAAGGTAGAGTCGTGGGCTGAGAATAAGAACATCTTTTCGGATTTCCCGTAGCTGGACTTCATGTTGTCCAGAAATGCACTGAGCAGAGGACCGCCTCGCAGACGTTTCAAGGCGATTGTGGACGTCTTTGCTTTAGAAATCAAAGCAGAGAGTGTTTGTAGCTTTGCCAGAACATTTTGAGCCCAAGTGGGCAATTTTAGATGATGTGATTCCTAGAACAAGATTCAGAGAAGAGCTGTGTTAATTCAAGGAAAATTTTTAATAAGCAAAGAGCCATGCTTAATCTGAGTCTGTAATTAATTAATCTCGTAAATTAAAAACAATGAATAAAGTATTATAGAAATCTTACCTCGACTTTTAGGACGTCTCCCATAAAAACGACATCACTCACACTAGTTGCATTAATTCCTGCATTTTCATTTACGTATTTGATGAGATCCTCGTTTTCCTTGTTCAGCCTTTGGATGTAGTCACTCTTCAGAACTTCAGAAACGAGTTGGCCATACTTGGGACATTTCTTCGTCATTCTTAACATCTGAAACCATTGGAATGAAAACAGATCAGAGCAGATACATCGTTTCAAAAACGACAAAAATTGATTTGAAATATTGGGAATGAATGGTGCAAAGTCAGAATTACAATGGAGTTTGTTTGTTGTTTGTTTTACCTTGTCCTCAACTTTGGGAATTGTCCGAAATGGTACTGGAGTCCATTCTATCCGTGGATTCCAGTTGTCCTCCATCCGAATTGGTGGACAAAGTCCAGCTAAGACCATTTCCGCACTCATGATTGTTCGATCCAAGTCCGACACGAGCATGGAAATTGTATTCGGTTCGTATTCTGTGGGCAGAAACCCGTCGTAGCGTCTTCTCAAATAACGTCCGAGATCATATTCCTGAATTTTACCCACCTATTTGTGCATAAAATTTATTGAACATCTGAACTTCCACAGACTAGTGACAATATAAAACTAAGGTAAGAACTGGAAAATGTACTCACGTTTGTTAGCTGTCCCGAAGGGCCTTGACCTTTTGGTTCGTTGGGATACGAGTAGATCTGATTACGGTCGCCATGTCGGAATAGCTGCAAATCAAATTCACGATTATTAATTACTATGTTGATTTTATCCAATTAGTGTACCTGAATATACGGCATTTCTTACCACTTGTACCAACTGAAGCGTGTTTAAATTCGAAGTCGAAACGGGAAATCTTGAAAGAAATGCGAAGAGAAGAACCAGAAACAAGCTCATTCTTCCACTTGTGATTGTGAGATTGAGTAGCATTATTGCAAGCAATGACGCTCAGGATGTTGAACAATAGGAACCGTGAACGAAACCGTGGAATGGAACTTGGAAATTAAAGATTGCTTAAATGATTTTTGTTTGCATGTTGAATTTTAAAATTGACAAACGTTCCTTTGAGACTATAGTACTGGACAACTCCAGGAAGGTCTTTTAATTGAAGCGATTCTTAGGCAGTCAGAATCTTAACTGAATTCTCGTAAAACAATCGTTGTCGGTTTTTATACTCGGGAGTTTGATTAACTATTTATGCTGAGTACTGATCTTACTGTGCCAGAATTATCAGTACCTGCTGTATTCCCAGTCTTGGCTTGACCTAAAGTTCCTTCATAATGCTCGTATATTCCGGCAGCATGGAAGGAAACACATTTCAGATGGTGTCAGACACGTGTTACCAGATTCTAACTCTATCATGTTTTGTATTTGCTTATTCACGAGGATTGAGGATCACAGATTGCAAGGTGTTTGAATGTTGTATAAAATATTCCAGTAGATCTTTATACAATCTTTGAACTTCGATATCGGTTAGTCAACCTCAGCTCAGCTGTTAGCTCCTCAGAGTGCTGAATATATACATATACATATACATATCATACAATTTAAATTCAGCACTCTGAGGTTAGCTCCGGTCACAGCGTCCGTCCTCCCATTACCTAATACATTACCTAATAAGGTTTTACTTCTACGAGCTATTTGGAAATTAGCCAGCCCAATAATTTATCGAAGAGAGATATCTATGGAACTTACACTCAAACATCTGCTTCCTCTGACTTCTCAATTTTAATCTTTCATGTGTTTAATAATCTGATGTGCCTGTTGTATCCTTTCTATGTATACAAACATCTGATACACTGAAATATGAACCGTAATCAAAGAACCTTCACAATTATCATTCCGATGAATGTTATACATATTTCCTTTCCCAATCGATCCCAAATGCCAAAACGGCAGAGCGTAGAGGAGGTGGACATCTGCATCCTAATCTTAATTATTGACATTTTGAAGGAGGGGTAAATACTGGAAGTGTTGTTGGCGTTGTTGGAGATGACCATTGACCGAGTGATCCGAAAGAAGATGAAGTATGAAGTTGAACAACTTATTTTACATTGAACTGTATAACATGGAATATTCTGTACGTGTTCGTAACATTTTCAAGAAATAATAACAAATATGTAGCTCCCCGTTGCGTGCTATAAAGAGGAAAGAGGTCATGATTGATAATATATACATGGAATTGTCGTCCCAATCTTATGTGTCAAGGACGAAGTAGCACCCGCACCCCGTTCTAACAAATATTTATGGTGGAATTAAACGCGTTGTAAATTCTACGCAAAGCATACATATTACGACAAAATATATGTAGTAGGCTTTGTTGTAATTAGTTTACAGCATATCCAACTCGATCAACTAAATCGGCGCATGAGTTAAATGAATTTCTCGAACAAATAAAATATTCTACGTTTTGCAAATGCAACGATTCGTAAGTATGCAAGTACCGGGAGTTGACAATTTATTGTAGGTATTTAATGACATTCAAGATTCTGATTTATGCGGTTTCAGTGAAATTAAGAAATCCGAGCACAACGACTATAAGAAGGAATACAAAGAGGATTTTGGAAATTGCTTTGATTCGTCTCTGCTGTGCTCTTTTCTTTCGTTGACCTCTGGTTGTAGATTCCATTATTTTAGTCATCCTACTCAGTTTCTGCTGAACAATACCCATATTTGGATTCGGTTTCTTCAGCTCAAAGTCCAGTTTTCGCATCAATTCCTTCACTGTGAATGTGAATAATGAAAATGATAAAAACTTAAATCAAGATAAAGCAAAGATTTGAAGTTTGAAAAAAAATTTAAAAGCGTCGGTTTCACCTATTATACGGGTTTCGGCTAAAAAAATACAATAGAATCGTATGACATGCTGAAATGGCATTTGGCGTCGCTGAATATTTTCTAGCGACTTGATTTAGTTTTAATTTTTAACAAAGCTTTATCCTTGAGGATTAAATAGCGAAGTTCAAACCTTTGGCTCCAGCTTCACAGTCCCAAAATCCGGGTTCATCGAAACTCTTATTCAATCTCTTTATTGCGTCTTTGAAATATTGATCGTTTTTCTGGTCTGAAATTGATTATAAATCATGGAGGTTAGTCTTCTTTCGTGGCGGGGAGGAACAAGCGGAAAGTTGGGTGCCTTGCTTACGAAATCCGTGATCAAAAACGCTTCCGAAGTGAACGTACAAGGTGGCTGTCTTCACCTCTGGCTCGAATATGGTCCCCAATGGACTGTCAATCTCCACTCTCTTCTTCCGGTCTGTGGTCAAATTCCTTACTCCATCCGAGCAGGCGACGTACTTCATTGGCTTCAAAGTACCAATGCACCATATTATTGAAGTGAAATGCAAGAACATGTCTAACCTTGAACCTTAACCGAAGCACTGCCGCATTACAACATTATACATAGAACCCAGAAACAAGTATTTTGAAGAAAACGTTACGCCGTCGTACGGTAGGTACGTCAAGATGCAATCGTGTTTCTATCGTGTATATATGTTTTAAGATGTACCTACGAAACGAAGTATTCAAAGCACATTTACCAGATAGGCTTCGATAACTCTTCCAATAGGAACTTGCAACTCAGATTCGGTAAATGAGCATTCCACAAATGATGTGTGGGGCATTTTTCCAGTCCAAAATGCTTCTTTTCCGTCGTATTCCTTTAGCGTCAACTTGTAAGTCGACTTGGCTGGCTTCTTGTTGAAATCCGACATCCTGTGATAACGTGGAAAATTGACAAGGTCAACTTATTTCCTTGTGCTCCGAGAAGGAACACGGCTTTCAACTTGCGGCAAATACACACTGCATCAATTCATCGATTGGGAATGAAGGTAAAGAATAATCTTTTGAAATTGTTTTCAGTTTCAATATGTAAACAAACAAGTCAATTTCAAGGCATGCGTTGCTAAGTGACCGCCACACGCGAGTTCTTGTTTTGTGAAATATTGTGATCAATGTCTCTGAGCTTCTATTTCTGCTATTGGTAATTGGTATTCATGATTCTAACCATCATGTTCATTGAGCTATATCGTAGGAAACCTTCGTTTTGAAAAAGGTCAATATAGAATCTATCGAACTATCTACCAAGTTGGGTAATTTTTGTTGCTTGACCAAAACACGTAGTCGGACAAAACTGAATATGAATGTGAAACGTGAATAGGCGCACGGACAAGAAAACCAAATCTGAATGTTTGCGTGCCAAATGCAAAAGGAGCCAAACATTTGACGAGTTTGTCATTTAATACCAATAAAAGCATAGGCTTAATGTATTTGGAATATTACAATTCAGAATCGCATATGAAATATATAGGCCTTTTTTTCTTTTAAATTCTTTTTCCAGGTTTACATTGATTTTATGGTTGGTATTGGCAGCACTCAAGATTCGGAATGTAGAGTCAAAACGACACATATTTCCCATTGAATCTTGATTTTTGAATGTAGTAATTTACGAAAACCACTGTTGACAAAATCAGGCTGACAAGCACGAGTAGTGAAAGTCCGATCCCGGAGTGTGGTCCTAGTCTTTCGTCTAAGAATCAGAAGTAGATATCAATAAACAGTATAAACTGTTAAAAGAGACCTGGCTACCAAGCAGAAGCAATGTGGCTAGTCAATGATGAAAAACTATTAAGCATATATGGGTCCCAGTTTATGAGTATGAAGCAGTTGCTATGCAGTATTGAGG
>JAQFYU010001381.1:0-15111 GCA_034694905.1 Ceratophysella granulata
CTTTCTCTGTCGGTGTGAAGCATGCAAATACTATATAAACTGGTTTTAACTTTCTGAAACTTCTTCTGACGCTTCTTGGAGACCCAATTTTCAAAAGTTCGCACGGTTATATATATAAAGCTAGATATTCACCTAAAGTCTAAACTGTTCATGAAAACATTTGTGAAAACTTTCAGGAATCTGCTAGACTCGTGCCAAGCTGAGCGATGCAAACTACAACAACTACATATTTCGAATGTACCAGATTCACCACTTGCCCTTAATGTGATGAGCTATATTTTCCCAATAAATTTACCGATCTGTGAATTCTTGATAGTTACAGTGACATTTTCCGTGATTCGTGTAATCTACTCCATTCCTCCATTGTTTTCCATTGCTATGTTTGGTTGGAATCCTAGCAATCACATTCATGAAGATGGCACTCGAAATTGCTTTCCGAGTTACTATTAGTTCCAAAGACTTTTTGAACATACGTTCGGAAACAAGGACTGAGGTGTTGGAGTATGACCGAAGGTTTTTCATGTCCTGTCGTCCGTTGACCTGGTAAATGGGTGGAACACTACTCGTCAATTTCTAGAAATATGTTTCCTACAATAATGGATTCTATTGATATTTCTTCAGTAATTAATTTATTCTTTGCTTTTTAATTTACATTCTTTACTCAGACACAGTTAGTTTATATTTATGAATGACTTGTGTGCGTGTGTGCAGTAGTGGATGAATTAGATAGACAAAACAATTGAACCAAACCAGTTGCTGTGTATAATATAAGTAGTGGGCGCACAATTTGTAGCTTGTATTATGAGATAAGTGGATCCGTGGCTTTAAGTCGAACTGGACTTGCCATATTTCTACAACATAGAGTCGCTTGCAATTTCTAGTACCAAGGAATGCGGCCTATCCAGTTCTTGTTTACCAGGGCTTGTGAAATTACTCTCAAATGTAATTTGAAATTACATGTAGGTAATTAGAAGTCACAAATTTCTCTTTTAATTACATGTAAATAATTTTTAAAAAAATCTTTGTTAAAGTTATCATTAGATTACGTAATTTTAAATTTCAAATTTACGGATAAACCATAGATAAAGCTACTTCATCTTTAGGTCTATGTGTTTTGACAAACCATGTGAAATTGACTCAATCGTTCAAAGAATTGTATTTTGGCACTAAAATGCTCTAATTGAAAACTATACTCTTACTCTTCATAAATAAAAATAATAATACCAATTATCAATTGCATTTGCGCTACTACATTTAGTCACTGTAATTTCCAATTATATTTAATTTGTCCAGCCTTGAATCTTCTGAATATTTCTGGACATATTGAATTCTAACTAGGGCTTTCAAAATCAGACTTAACGATGACGACGTTTTTCAAAACCGGTTAACGATTTCTCGCCAATATAGATTTCCGATTAACCGGTTAAAACTCGAGTTCTTTATCAATTATTTCCAAATCTTTTAGACCAGAAAAAGGTCTTATGGGATGGTCCTGTCTGTCTCTCTGTCCGTCTGTCACGCTTTCTTTCGGAAGCAGGCGCAGCGGTTGTATGTAGTACGGCATAATCGGCAGCTTTGCTGCTTCCATACTGGCGCATTCGACTTGTATGTAAACTGGGATAAACCGCATGTTGCCTTCTCAAAATGGGACTTCGTAGAAGCGTCAGTCAAGTTTCACAAATTTAAAACCAATTTATATAGAGTAGAAACGACGCACAGGTGATGAATATTACATATAGCGGCTTTACCTACAAATGTTGCTTCTAGCGGCTTTACCTACAAATGTTGCTTCTTCTTTGACAACAATATGGAAGCGGTAATAGGTTTCAAAAAAGCGACCCTGTTTGGAATTAAGGAAGGACATACACATTTTTAATTCGGATTCAGATAGAGCCTATACAAAATGCTTCACTAGTTTTCATCAAGTTTGTCACAATAACATGTGCTTCATCAGTTCACTTGGTAACTTGATTCCAAATAAATACAAATATTTAGGAATCAAATATAGCCTATATTAAATGGTTCACAAATTACCATCAAGTTCATAACATTAACTTTTGCTTCATCAGTTCACTTTCACTCGGCATGTTGGTTTCATATAAATACAAATGATGAGTTCGGATTCACATCTAGCCTATATGAGTTGGTTCACAAATTAACAACAAGTTTGTAACATTTGCTTCTTTAGTTCACCTGGCATGTTGCATTCATATTCAGGTTACTTTTCAATTCAGATTCACATATAGCCTATTTGAAATAGTTTACAATTTATCCTCCTATTTCTCAAATTAACATTTGCTTCATCAAGTCGCTCGGTATGTTGGCTTCATATCCAATCCAGGTCACTTCAATTCAGATTCACATTATTTGAAAGGGTTTATTCCCCGGTTTGTCGCATTAACATTCGCTTCATCAGTTCGCTGCTTGTGTCGGTTTCACATCATTATTATACTAAGTCAATGGATAGCCCGACGTGAAGCAGCTACGTCTAGTTCTTCATCTAGTGCGTCCGGTTTCTCGTCTAGTACGTCCAGTTCGTCGTCAACATATATAACGTCCTTTCTGGTCCCAGGCTGCCGTCAGGCAGGTTTACTATCTATATAATGATATAAGCCGATTTACAATCTAATGAATGAGAGTTTATTTAATTACACGTCGACTAGGTATGTAATTTTAGTTCTAGAAGTAGAGAGTACAGAAGGAACAACGTGTTGGGCAGATCAGTTGTACCGAATCACCTTCTAGCTTGCGTGTTGCTTATGCGTGTTGTACTATGGCAAACTCATAATTTCAAAAAAATTGTAAAAATGCTTAAATATTATTTAATGAATGGCTCGAGCTTGTCTTCAAGTGTAGTCTGTTGCATTTCAACCAAAATTAAATAAAAAGTGGGAATTCTATCTTATTATGTGTCTTATGATAATAATTGCTTCAAAACAGGAGCTGATTAAACGCATTTGACCCCTGATTGAATTGCATATACCTTCGTAGAAGGTATGTTTATGTGGTACGCAAGTAATTTTCGTTTCGATTACACATATTTTCGAGTTTGTCAAAATACAAAAAACTACATCATCATTTAGGTGCTAGAAACCTTATTTTGATAGTACATGTATTTAATTTGCTCAGTGGTTCTACAAGGAATAGAGTATAAAGTGATAGGATTACTTGGGTGTGTGTGGTGAGGATGAAAAAGAGTAATAAGTATTAATAACGTCTCGCCATAGCTCAGCGGGAGAGCAGCCGTCAGGCAAACGGCGAGCCCAGGTTTGATTCCTGGTGGCTCGAGTCGAGATCGAGACTTACTTTTTTTCCTTACAGTTCATGTTCATTATAATCTGAAATATATACATACAACGGCGAGTCGCAAGTCGCAACGCAAAGGTCCAATACAGTCTCATTACTAAGTCAATGCTACGAGTCGAGTCTCGAGTCTTATTCCCACAGAGTCCAATATCGATGAAAACGTGGGTATCGCTAAATATTTAATAATATTAAAGTTCTTAAATTATTTCCACTTACCACTTCCTACCTCGAAGAATGTACATTTTAATAATTTCTTCACGAAAATACTCTTATGAGTACAATAAGTACAGCCTGTCTCAGAAAAGATGGACCCCCTGTTGATTTTTGGCATGGCAAGGCAACTGATCAGAATATTTTGCACCATATGTTACAGTTAGCTTAATTAATTCGAGGTTTTTACTTTTGACAATGGTTGTTTTGAATTTCGCACCAAGATTGACACTCAGGTGTGTATCTAAGTGACATATGCGAAATTTGGAAACTGAGCTGATTGACTCGCTCGCTATGGCGAAACTGCCTTGCCTTTATTGTACTCTCCATGTTTCACTCAAGTGGCGTGAACATTGACTGTTTAGATTCTTGTTGATTTTTTTATAAAAAAATCAACAAGGGGGGTTCGTCTTTTCTGAGACAGGCTAGGCTGTACAGTTTACATACGTTATATCATAACTGGTCATTCATCGCTCGTCTAACCAATAATTGGTTGTGCGTGAGCTCGATATTGGATGAAAAGCCCGCTGAGTCACTGAAGGAGTTTGAACCTCTCGAAATTCATAGGTAATAAAAACCGACATAAAACGGTAATAATAGGTCCGAATATATATTCCCAATTTTCAAATAATGATACGTCGTTGGTGTTGGTAGGTCTGCGTCTGCATGAGGTGATAACTTTTTGTCATTCTAAGTTTAGCGTTTCTCACGATCGTTGTCAATAGCAACAGCTTGTTTGATTGTCGATTTAAGACCCTGGAGGGCTTCAGTCCCAGTCCCAAAGAAGAGTTACATATATCCTGAACGCATTAAAAATACATTCCAACAAAACGACGTTTTAAAATCGGTTTTACCACGGACCAACTACGTATAATAAAATAACCATTGCGTTCCTGAAAACTGCTTACAGGATGGATCAAATAATCGAACTTTTAAATAATTCAAGTAATATTCTGGGAACTCAGGAATTGACTCGGAGAGCGAATCAAGTCAAGTGGTTCTTATTAATAAAAAATATAGCTCGAGAATGTCGGAAGTAGTAACTAATTAACTAATAATTAAATAGCACTCAGTTGCGAAATGGATTTGTACGGTAAAATAAAAATTTAGTCTGAATATATGGTATGTTCGTACGAGTATCAACTTCCAAATTCAATGAGTATCGTATTTCTGGAAGGACAGGGCAGTTGCTTATTAGAAGTGAGAATGAATTTGAACGCATTATTGGAACTCCTCATATGGGTGTTTAGCTGTGGTGCTTGGCTCCGAGTTCTACCATTCTACTGGAATCCATCCCAAAAGTGTTTGGTACTTTTCCGTGACAAGCCTGTTTCCCATAGAAACGGTCTTGTATTTTTAAAACCATTTTTTCAAAATAAATTAAAATATTCAAAAAGTTACTGGGCATGGAGAGTGATTGGAATTCTAAAGCTTTTGTCAAGTATCGGACAAATTATATTTCTGATAGTAATGATTACTATGACAACGGATGGAAGACCAGAGGAAATATTACTTTTTATATTCTTCATTACAGTGTCAATGTTTGTACTGCCTATTCAGATACTTTACTATTTATCTCATTCAAAGCTAGCACTCCACATGAATATGCTGCTTTGGCTGAATTCCTATTCCTGTAAGTGATTGACGATAATGATAAGTCATACCGATACGTATTTTGTAGACTAGCTGTCCCCTGTCCCATTGGTCAGTGATAGGATCGCTGTTCTGTGTCTGTCTTAAATTTTCCAGAACGTTTAATTAAAAGGGCTACAATAGTTGGTAGTGCAGTATGTATTTCACACATCATCCCTATATCTTGAAGCCAGTTGTAATATCAATTTGAAAATAATTATTTCAATAGCCCATTTAGTATTACATTGCGTTGCCATGACAGTCGAACCACTGTTATTTGTAACAGAGGGGAGCATCATCAACTTTTTTAATTTTCGGATTCCAGAACTAGGAGAAATTGAAATATGAAAGATTACGTTGTCAGGACATTGGTCACTGGCAGTTTTGTTGACAAAAGTTGTTGTGTGACAGGTTACAGACAGAGCACAGAACCAGAGAGATGCGAAGGCTCTTTTTCGTTACACTTGACTTGACTAGAGCGAGCGGCAATATGGGAGTTTGACAGAAAAAAACGAGTTGGTCTGCGTACCCATGCAATAGCATTGGAGAAGCGATTTTTCTTGCTCTTCGCAATTCAAATTTCCCGCGCTCGGTACGTGATGAACAACTCAAACCGTTTACCGATGTTGATACTGCCGCTCTAGTTAAGGTAAACAAAAGCAATGCAAATTCGTATCTCTCTGCACAGAACATACAGAGAATGCAGAGAAGGTACCTCTTAAAATATTTTGGAGTTTCCGCCTGGTTGTTAACGGTTAACTCGGCACTTGGAAGTGGTACAAGGTCGGTTATTTATGAGGTCTCAAAATTTCCCAAATGATTTTCCGGAGCTAACACAGTAGGTATAGTTGACTCATAACTGATGACCTTGTGACCCCTAGGTGACCTGAAAACTGTAAACGGACTTAAATTGACCAAAATTTTGTTCGATCGGCAACAAGATTTTAAGGAGTAAACATTTTTAACCTTAAGACCCCCATTTGATCTGAAAATCAAAAAATCGACAAAAAGCTGTATTTTTGCCCGAATTAAAAATTATATACATTGAAAACATTTATTTAATTCGAATATATATAATTGAGCTTTGGTTGTCCACATGACCCCAAATTAACAAGGGATCAAAACCCCTGATTAACATGAAGTTTCAAAGGTGAAAAAAATCTGTACTTCGGCGCAACAATCGAAAAGTAACCGAAAATGGACTTTTTGACGGAATTGAAAAGTGTAAAAGATAAAAACTTTTAATAAATTTAAATGATACCTATAACGTTTGATTGACCCTGTGACCCCAAACTGACCTTAAAACTAAGACAAGTGACAAAATTGGGTAATGGTGCCCGTATTGAAATCTGGAAAATTTTGAGTTTAATTAAATAGTAATTCTGTAGTTTGGTTGACCTATGACCCCCAATTGACCTGAAAACCATAATATTTACTCGAATTTAACATAGTTTGGGATTGCCCACTGACCCAAAGTGCTGGAACGGTTTGAAGTTAAAAAAAAACATATTGGAAGTTTTTGCAGAGGTTGAAATAAAAAACTAGCACTGTAAAATTTAACAAAACTAAGGAATAGGGGAAAGGTCACAACAGGTAGTTGCGTTGCAAATATACATGTAATTTGTTTGACCGAAACTGGAAAAGAACAAATGTCACGGGTTCGAAGTTTGGAATTCGATGCAGGAATACGGTTTTGGTTTGATAATTGATAAGAGAAGAGGTCAAGAAAATGATTTGAATTGAAAGCATGAAATGAGAAAATGTTGGGGGGTTGAAATTGAATATTCAAGATTAGAAAGAGTTTCACGGTTCGAAGGAAGATAAGGAACCGGTTTGAATTGAAATTCAAAGCTGGAAAAGAGAAATAAGACACAAATAATAGGAATTGAAGTCACAACATGGAAGGGTAAAATGTATGACCACAATCCGAAATCTCGGGTTGTGGTTATTATGAGTTAG
The DNA here is from genome assembly GCA_034694905.1 of Ceratophysella granulata. Classification (NCBI taxonomy): domain Eukaryota; kingdom Metazoa; phylum Arthropoda; class Collembola; order Poduromorpha; family Hypogastruridae; genus Ceratophysella; species Ceratophysella granulata. Next base: position 7,108 of record JAQFYU010001381.1, read on the forward strand.
TCATATCGTGATGTGCCTAATTTAAATGACCAGTGGCCGTTCTCGGGTTCTGTTGGTAACATATCTAATTACAGGTCGCCTATGTCGTTGGAGAAGCCCAGAAACAACAACGGTTTGGACAGATCAACTGAATCGAGCCCTTCACAAACTTGCGATCGCTTCAATGGCCATTGGATGGCCAAGTGTATCCTACGCCGCTCACAATGATTTGCTTGGATTCCGAATAATTAATTTTGGTCATCTATATTCAACTGTGATAGTAACCGGGACCTTCATAATGTTATATTGAATTGACTGGATTTTCGTCTTTACAATTTTTGATACAATTCTGCTCCATTCCAGTTGTGTTGCTAGCTGGATGGTCAGATTGAGACAGGAGTGGTAAGGAAAATTTTGGTTTTCAAAACTAACTTTCCTGTTTCTTCTAAAAACTTCCAAATATTTAAATTACAAATAATTTTACATTTGTACCTGATTTTTTAGCAGTTAACCTGGGTCCATCCCTTATTCTGACGGCGAAGGCCATCGCGTGCCAGTTGGCACATGCCGCATTTCTCAAAAAAAACGTCCGTAAAAGGCCATTGCGTGCCACTTGGCACACGCTATGTTGCCAGGTTTGGGAGTCTATTATACTTTGACTATGGCAAATGCATGCATTCGTAATGAAAACTGGCAACATCGGTCGCAGGTTTAAAATTTGGCGCTCGTACCGGTCTGTGCCAGTTGGCACGTCATGGTCTTCCACCGATGTTTTTACTACTTTTTGTCGTTTTTTTCCACATCTTTTATTTTCTGTGAAGCGTACAAGAGGAGCTACCTTTCGGATTTTTTTAACAGTACACGTGAAATTAGTTTCTTGAGGAATACCCAAATTCCCATAGAGATCGCTTGCGAGGTTTACAAATGGCAGACATTTAAAGTCAGTTTGTGCCTGGCACGCGATAGCTTGAAGCCTGACCATGGTACACTACACATTCATATTAGACAAAGTTAAAAATTCTAATTCAAGAGCCGATTTAGTTTTAGGCCAAAAGGTCTTATGGGATGGTCCTGTCTGTCTGTCCTTCTGTCTGTGTCAGTTTTTTTATCATCGGTGGCTTTACCGCAATTCGCATTAAACGCAAAATTATCCGACAGTTTCGGATGGGGTCGGATTAATATCGGACAGTTTCGGCTGGGATCGGATAATTCAATTATCCGATCCGATCCGAAACCTTATTCCAGACCCAGTACCCAGTCCAAGGGATCAACAACCAAACTGAACTAGATTCTGGAATTAACACCAATCCCCATTTTGAAATTTGAAAATGCTGATAAATATCAAGCACGTATTTAATCTCAAATTGTATTTGGGGATGATTTACAGGGTTCGACAACACTCGCTTGTTTCACGATATGAAATCCAGAAACTATTTCGAATGTATCAGATTCACCACCACCTTGTTATTGATACGATTAAATATACTGTGCCAGCAATTATACCGATCGGTGAATTCTTGATAATCACAGTGACATTTTCGGTCATTCGCCTAAACCGTTCAATTCCATCACTAGTTACACTTTTTATATGCTGCATTGGAATTATAGCAACAACAATCTTGAAGGAGGCAATAGAAGTTCCTTTTAAGGTTACGCTAAGATCCAAAGAGTTTTTGAATCATATACACTCATCAGAAACTGGAACAGTGCTATCAAATTATGACCGGAGATTTTTCAGGTCATGTCGACCGTTCACCTGGAGAATTGTTGAAGTACTCATCCTTTCCAATAACATGTTTCTTACAGCGATGAATTCTATTGTCATTTCTTCAGTAATTAATTTATTAGTTACCTTTTGATTCAAATTCTCTACTCAGCTACTGCTAGTTTATATTTTTGAATGAATTTGTGTACGTTTATGAAATAGGATGATTTAAACAGAGAGATACGAATTTGTTCATTTCTATCTAACTTTTGACAATTGACAAGAACCGACTGTCGCATATTACGACAAGTGGGTCCAAAATTTAAAGCTGGAAAAATAGGTTAAGTGAACTTGGCTTGGCTGCAATTTGAACACGACTTGCCATATTTCTATACCGTAGAACCACACGTGTCTTTCCACATCCAAGAAATAAGTCTTTTCGAGTTCCTATTTTCTAAATTCCCGAGCTTAAGGGTCTTCTCCACCCTTGGGTGTAATGTTAAAGGTGCATAAGGAATTGAAGCATGTAAAAAGGTGGAAAAGACCCTTAAGTTTGATATACACAGTTTAGTAAACATAAATATAGCACACGGAGCTGAACCTGTTTACGAAATTTTACTGAGAAGGATTAAACCCTTCGTCGACAAGTAAATCGATTTTCCAGAAATTCTTGCACTTATGTTGCTTTTCGATAATACCCAAATTCTGCTAGTTCAATTCTAAATACACGCTGATATTTGACGTATTGTCTGAACAATATTATATCTAAATAGCTCATACGTATTCCACGCCCTGCATTTGCTCGCCAGGACTGAAGAACATGTTTCGAAACTTCATTCACTTCTCCCAACTTGTAGATAGAAATTATGATGTACGTCGTGCTACCGATAACTAATGTTATTATGGCAAGTTTTGTTTCAATTGATAGACGAGATCGGAACGTGATGAAAAGGACTTGGCCACCCACACTGATACTTGTCATTAAATTATCCACCAGGATGAGCACGTAGCGTCGCGTTAGATCGTTTAGCGCAGTCATCAATATTCCAAGACTTTTATAATTATGGAGAAACGTAGAGTATCTTCTTAAGGTTTTTCTACATAGTAAATCTCCTCGAACTATTGCACCTGCAGTGTATATAGTCAACATTAAAATTAAATTAATTTAAACTAAATTAAAATAAAAATATTTTTTGACGTACTTGATTTCATCCAACACGAATATAAACGCGTGAATCATTATAATAGCCGTTGCTCCAAAGGCTAGCACACAAGAAACTTTTGAAACAGCAATCCATCCATTTACCGCCAATACGAATGCCCACCAGTTGGACCACGTTTGACGAAATATAATAGATGTAAACAGTAGTTTTTCGTTTGGAAATTGTAGAATATACAAGACACCTGTTCCTAGGGTGAGACGCGCCGCGAAGGTGATTAATTCTAAATATATTTCACAGAGTCTTTGCCAGGGTGGAATTGACGAGTGTTCAGAACGTTGATATTGATCTAAAATAGTGATCATCATTGTACATTGAAGATTTCAAGATTGATTGGTTCTGAAAATAGCCACCAGGGACGATCGGTGAAATCTCACATGCCACGTGTTTTGTTCATCAACTATCACCATGAATAAAGTTATTATGTATTGTCATAATGAAACCCAGCTATCACCAATGCCCAACATCATAAACTCGATTAGAATAATTTTGACCATGACCAAAATCATCGTTGTCTTGATTCTTGATTATCATAATTGTCGCTCTATGACCAAAATCATAATTGATTTTCATTTTATCATGAACAAAATCAAAATTTTCTTACCTATCACCATTTTTACTGTAACCAAGAAGACAGTCAATTTTGTTTTACATATTTGATCAATATTTAGAACTAGATACCCATAAATCAGTGCAAAACACTAATATGGGATTAAATATTGAATTACTCCGATTTATAGTTGTACGTTAATATGTACAATAATGTTTCATGGCAATGTAAATTTTGGTCATGAAATTTTAATTGAAGCCACAAACACGAGGCCGAGGCGATTGGAATTTCTATCGTCAGCTCGTTTCGAAAATCAAATTAACATATTTGCATACCTTGAAACCCAATTGCAAACTGATTTATAAAGTCTTTCATGTCATTCCATTGATAGATCAGGAATACCTGAAGCGTCGTTGGGAACAAGAATGCAAACACGTAGACTCCTTGCGGAATAAAATCCCAAAGTACACTTCCAGGTTTCATCCAATAAATCGTTTCTAAAAATCTGACAATTATGAAAATCTGATGAAGCAGAAGAATGTACTTGATTGAATACATCGCATTTATATGGATTCCATCTTGTGCTTTGAATTATCCAAATTCTATTTTCTTTTGCAGACCACTTGAATGGGATTGATCTAAAGAAATGTGCAAAGTTAATAAAGAATTTGAAGAGTCCGAACAGGTTTGGGCCGAGTACTATCATTGTAAGATGACTAGGATTTAAATGTTTGAGTTTGCCAGGAAATTACAGAAGTGTACGACGTATATTTGTCGGAAAACACTGTTTTATTACACTGTAAGCAAAAAATAATCAATTAAGAAGGATCCATCTCGCATCTCGTCTCCTTCAGCCCACACGTTCAGCCCGCACCATCTGCCCACTCGCTCAGCCCACACTGTCAGCCAACACGGTCAGCCCCCATGTTCATCCCACGACCAGCCCACTCCGTCAGCCCACGACCAGCCCACACGACCAGCCTAGGCGTTTAGCCCACTCTTCCAGCCCACATGTTCTGCCCACTCCGTCAGCCCACACGCTCGGCTTTGTCACTGCCCTGGCCCTTCCCCCTACTGCAGGTATCAAAAACCAAGGAGGCAGTAGGAGCTGGGTCAACCCTCCCTTCCTCTCTTCCCCTCACTACAGGCATCAAAAGCCAAGGACGTAGTGAGCACTGAGACAATCCACACGGTTCCCTGGACGACATCGCGTGGGCCCAGGCCTCCTTACCAGTGGCCAGAGCCGGTTTGGGTATTCGCAGTGCCCGTGATCTTGCTGTTCCAGCCTTCTTGGCTTCGGTGGCGTGCACTGCTAACCTCGTATCCGACATATTGGGCCCCACTTTCTCTGCAGAAGACCCCGACCGTGTCGAAGCCCTCTCTCTGTGGTCCCACGCCAGCAACTCCACCCAGCTACCTGACTCCCTGCTTCAACGGGCCTGGGAACTGCCAATTCTGGCCCATCTATCCTCCAGGGTTTTGTCACTCGCCGCCACGCCATCCGATCAGGCCCGTATCCGAGCTGGATTCTGTAAGGAATCGGGTGCCTGGCTTCAAGCCTTGCCTAGTCCGAATCTGGGTACCTTCATGGACGCCGAGACAGTGAGAATTGCAGTGGGCCTTCGCCTTGGAACTCCGCTCTGCCAAATCCACAAGTGTCGCTGTGGAGCTGATGTGGATCACTCCGGCACTCATGGGCTGAGCTGTCAAAAGAGCGCTGGCCGGTTTTCTCGTCACGCTGCGATTAACGACATCATCAAAAGAGCCTGTGCATCAGTGGGTGTTCCTTGCCATCCCAAAGAGCCCACCGGTATTTTCCGCCATGACTCCAAGCGTCCCGACGGCCTCACCCTGATCCGCTGGTCTAAGGGCAAAAGTCTGCTTTGAGATGCAACATGTGTCGACACCTTAGCCAAGTCCTATCTCCCGTCCACCGCCAAAGCCGCGGGTTCCGCAGCCTCCCTGGCCGAAGAGAAGAAACTTAAGAAATATGTGCCAGGTATCCCAGGCCTGTACCACTTCTGCCCGTTCGCCGTCGAGACGCTGGGACTTTTTGGCGGCCAAGCCCTTGACCTCGTGAAAGACATCGGTGCACGGCTTCGGGCCGCTTCCGGCGAACCCAGATCACAGTCCTACCTTGTACAGCGCATCAGCATTGCCATTCAACGCGGCAACGCCTCGCGAAAATCCCTCCTTCCGCTCAGTTCAACGAAATTTCTAATTTATAGATCTACTATTTTATTCCGACATTATCATACGAATTGTTAAAATTTTACTTGTGGAAGCCTGAATAAAGGGATGTAATAATTTCGTTCATAGAAAAAAAATTAAGAAGGATTAAATAGTTCCATCCGGGCAAGTACTTCATTTTAATTGATTAACTAAATTTTTTAGTTGTTTGTTGGGTTTTGGGTTATGTGATTAATGGTAGTTATAATTATTGTATTGGGCTTCTATTGATTTCCTTCGAATATCCATCGTAGTTGGGTGCACGTTAAATTTTTTTTCCCCAGATTTTAGAAGGTAATGAAAACATTTTTTAATACAATTATCATAATTTCCGCTTATCTTCCTAGTTACAATTAAATAATTGATGAATTCATCCAATTTGGGTCATATTCAGGTGGACAAAAACAAAACTGGACGATGCATTTGGATTTTCCATATTTTTTGAATTACAAATTATGCAAAGAATCCAGAAACGAAACTTTGCACTATTTAATGTAAATCATTGAATTTAAATTTTAGCTAAGGTGTTAAAAATGAAACAAAGCAAAATAGGTTTAGGTTAGGTTACACTTAATGCTAGTTGAAAATTTTAAAATTTCATAGATTGGATGGCATAAACTATATAAAGGGTATTTAGTACTAATTTCTAAAAAACTTTAACTGATTTATTGCTAATTGGTAAAATCAGATATCAAGTTAAATGCCTTAATAAAAGTAAAACCGGTACACTCAAACTTAAGCGGACAATTTTAATTTAAATGAAATATTATGTGAAAAAATATTTTTAATCCTCATTTTTTCATATTTTGCATCTGCTTTAACAGTATGAACTCTTTTAAAAATGTCAAATCTCGAATGACCTGTAGAAAGCTACAGTTCACAAATTTACAAAACAAAATTCAAAAGTCAAATATTAATATCACAAGAATTTTTTAATAACCATTAACCCTTTCTTTATATAATAAATTAACTTCCCAATAATTTGAGTACTAGTAGCCTTCCGATAATATCCAAAATAACCCAGTTCAACTTTACATAGTTGAACCGAATTTGTGTACTTCTTCATCAAGGCTCGGTCTAATGAGCCAAATTCATATCCACCATTTCTCCTCCAAGATCCAATACATTTCTTTGAAGATTCGTTGATCTTTCCAAAGATATGGTACGTCACGAGTAAATAGACTGTTGCACCAATTGAAATAGTGACAATTCCAAGTCGATCTGTGAATGCAAGACGCTCTCGGAAAGTTATATAAAACATGTTCCCAATCACACTATTGTATACCATACAATTATTCCAAAAGAGTAGAAAGTACTGGCGTGTAATTCCATTGAACATTGTCATTAGAATGTTGAGAGTTTTGTAGGTATGCAGAAAGGCAGTGGGTTTCCTTAAATTTTTACCCGTAAATTTGCTTTCTTTTTTGCAACTGAAATTTTACAAAATTAGATTAACCGTTAAATTAAATTGAGAATCTGCATATTTAATTAGTATTGAATATTTTAACCTACCTGAGTTCTTCTAAAACAAATATCATCGAATGGATGAAGATGATGACCACTGCTGCATAGACGAGTGCACAAGTCCAGGACATAATTGCCAACCAAATGGCAATACTCACTCCAATGGGAAGAGCCCACCAGATGTCCTCAGATTCCGGTAAAAACACTTTATTTGGGAATATAACCGAAGTTATAGATAGCTTGCCGTTTGGATCTTGTAAGAATTGCATTATGATGACAAATGTAGTGATAAATGCTACAAGCATAATTAATTTCAAGAATATTTCACAGTGTTTTTGCCATTCAGGTATTTTTACTAGCCGATCCTTCCTCGTGTATTTTTCTGAAAAAAAATAAGGGATTTTTGTATTTTGAATTTGGCGCCATGTTCAGGCATGCATATATCAATGTTCCAACATGAAGGCACTTGGCTCGAAATTCAAATTCAGAGAAGGCCTTTAAAAATCAAAAAAATTAATTAATAAAAGAAACTTAATAATTTTTTTTTGAGTTTGACATTTAATTTTTATTTAATTTACTTCACTGCTATTTTAAAATTTACAAAATACAGGGTGGCTCGATAATTATTTCGTATTTAAAAAAATCTTATTGCACAATTATCGTACACGTCCTGTATAATTAATTATGGCCGAACGAAGTGAGGACATTTATTATTATTATTTATTATGGCCGTACGAAGTGAGGACATTTATAGTTCTATGCAAATGGGTTTTGATCTGTCCCCCCCCCTTACGATTGATATATTTCCCCCCAATGAGGCTATTTTGAAAGTTTGTCTGTCCCCTATATAGCCCAAT
>JAQFYU010001382.1:0-15105 GCA_034694905.1 Ceratophysella granulata
GCGCACACAATATTTCAAACGAGGCTCATTTCACCTCCAGCAAGATCTGCATTTCCCTATGTTACTTACCTTCCCTGTTGTATGGACCTGTTTTCCGCATTTCCATGTACTCGTTCACAGTTATGGTTTTTCGTAGGTGATGACCTTCCCATTGACCGTCCGCAAGAAATCCACCTTCGTACGCTTTCACACCTTTTACCCATGGTCTTGTAAGATTTTCGGATTTCAATTTCTCCAGTCGCATTCTAATTTTCTGTGTGTACCTCTTCGGAAGTCGGACTTTTGCAATTCCATTTTTATTTGCACTGTCCTTCAACACAAATTCCAAATACGCCTTGGCATCTTCAAGTTCGTTTAAGTCGGGGGTATAGACCATGTAGTCAATGTTGTATGGCGCTGTGGCGCTTACTACCGCACCCGGAGAATACACAACAGACCCACCAGCTCCAGACATTTCTGCTTAGTTTGTTTCTAAACTTCAAAAACTAATATTAAATTCCAAAAAATCACCTGTCACCTGTTGAATTTGAATGTCAACAAACACGCACACTTTACGGAATTTAAATCAAGGGCAAGGGACCCTGCTGGGCAGCATAAGTTTCCTGTTTACACTTCCCAGTATTTAGCTCCCTTCAATTCAATCAACCAACAAAGTTGACCAGTATTGACCTCAAACAATCTGACAAAATCATGTCCAAATGGCCACTTGTCAAACTCATGCCTAGACAAAATCATTAAAGAAAATTAGTTAATCATTGTTTACGAAATTAAAATCAAAATGACATTTTTGACCAGATCAAAATAAATGAAAATGCGTGACTTGGAATTGGAATCGTAATTTCAAGACATATTTACGGTCTTTAAAAATATCAAAATCAACATAAAAATCAAGCAACTTTATCAAAATTAACATCGCAAAATCAAAATTTTTGGAGTCCAAAATCGCTATATTTAAAAAAAAATGTTTGCCAATCCCAGCATTCATTTTTAGGTTATTATGTCAAGGTCTTATTGGAATTCAAATTCGAATCTTCGGCTTGTTTAAAAATTGCAAACTTATATTAAAATAGTGGGTAAAATGAGCACTTTGGCTCCAAAATCAATATTAAATTGCATTTCCTCAATTTGCAAAATTAGAATTCACGTCCAAAAAATCCGTGAATCGAATCAAAACAATGCAAACACATGATTATTCCACACTAACGAGGGTTTATATCATATTTCATTCTTTTTGTGGGTAGAAGTTGAATACCTCCGAATGGTTTTGACTCTTTAACATAAGTCAGAGATATGAGATTGATAGGCCAAGTTAAGTGCAGGGAGAAGTTGATTAGCCATTTAGGTGTATAGGTAACTTTTCATTAGACAGACGATGGAACGTACTCACCCGTGTTGTCCATATCGAAATAATAACATACAACATACAAGCTAGAACGACTTGAATCCTGAATGTCTTTATTCATGCAAAATGCAAACAGGGGAAGTGCCAGGTGCCAGACCAGGTACCAGGAAACTGACTTGACTTGGGTTCATTGAAGACGACTGGGAATAAATATTAAATGCAAAAATTCTTTTTGCATGAATCTTGAATCATCAAAATCCATTAATTTTCTTGATGCAAAGTTAAAGAGGCTCACCCTCCAGAAACACACCCTTGTAAATGTCTCTGTGCATTAAACAAGAGTGTTTTTGGCTGGGATGTGTTAGTAGAACCGGATGAATTACGATTTCAATTAGAGAAAACCAATAAATATGATTTATGGGCTTTCAGGGCTAAGAGTAATTACCCATATGTAAAGTGCTAGCCTCAGACAACATCAAAATATTTATGGATGTCCCAAATTTTCTGTAGCTTTTAGCTGCGGAGCAAAAGAGAAAACAAATACGAAGAATAGCCGAAGGGTCAAATCGATAAAATCAAATGCTGTCAATTTTTACACAATTTGTAACCTATTTAGCACGAATAACAAATACCTGTATTCACATTTCACATTACTAGCCCTTTGAACTTTTGTTAAGTGGATGGACACACTAGCTGTTTATCTTTTGATGCAACGCATTAACTTTTACAAATGCGGATTATCAACATCAGGCGTCGCCATCTTTGCCTATGGTACATGTATTTGCGAATCTTTAACATTGATTAAAATTTATGAAATTATACTTCCTGTAGTGTGCAATGGGCCCGTCAGCAGCCTCAGCAGCGATTAACACCTTCCTCTTAAATATACATACAATATGTATGTATGTTGCCGGTAGAGTTTGAGAAATCCAACAATTTTTGACCATTAGTGTGCAAACTTTTAAACTGTTGAGAATATTGTGCGTTTTGAATAAAAATCAAAATGTTATGCCATTGCGACCACATTTAGAAATTCCAATTTAGAAATATTTGACAATTTGGAAATTATTTAAATATAATAGCAACATGTTGTTTTCAATATATATAAATTAATATTGCAATTTTAGGACGATTTATAAACTTCCAATTCGCTTTTGATTTTTGCGCTTCCCTATCACTGTGTTGTGTACTGTCTGTATTGTGTATCACACTTTGCACGGCGTGTCCAATTTTTAATTCAGATTTAGAATTTAAAATTGAGCAGGATCGGCGATTAACCCACAAAGGACGAGATAAAAATTGCGGTGAATGACTAAGCTAGTTATAATTTTATCCTAACACAATTTCAAAAACTATTAAAATTTATTCATGAATGAAGTATCACAATTGGAGAATAATAACGCACCAGAATCCCAATTTACTTTTCTTTCATCTCGAAAAGCATAAGTCAAACAGGTAAAGTGCTAAGAAAGTACATAGATAAAACATATTAAAACAAGGAGAAGGTGAGGCAGATCAGCAAGAGGTTGTGAACGTAAAAGGCTTTGGGTCGTTTTTCGTGTGTATTCTGCATTTCCATCAACACAAAAACGTACGCTTAAATTATAGTCCGGGCCTAAATGGGGCTCCGAGACTGAGACTATAGCACGATATAATGCAAAATGCAAATTGGTTTGACAACTACAGTATTCGATTTTTCATTAGAAATTTCGTTGTAGCTGTCATTTTATGCAGCGGAATTTATGGGCAAAAAATACCGTTGAGTAAAGAAATTTAACATACTTTGAGGTAACATAAAACTTTGAACTTCACACAGTCGGATATTTTTGATTTTTCTTCAAAATCGCATAAAATCGTTTGAAACTTGCCAAAAATGAAACAAAATCAGTGAAATTTTCAACAACCAACTAAGTGAAAGAACAAAAAAGGTTCACAAGTCACAGAATAGAAAATTCAAGAAATTCGAACAAAAAAGCCCAAAACTTGAAATTTCACTAGGTACGTATTGCTTGAGAAAATTCAAATGAAAATGTGATACAAACACATTTTTAAAAAATCAAATTTGCAATCAAACAAATAAAAAACGCGTAACGCAATCCGCAAATTTAGTGCAAAAAAAATCAGAAAATCGAGTAAAACAAATGAAAATCCAAAGGAAAAAAATTAGAACTTTCCAAAAATCGGGTTCTTTTGTTTTACATAAAAATAACCGCAATTTACACCTGCGGCAATCCTTGCATAAAGCAAACGATAAACCACGAGGCGTCAAACCGTCAATCATGGATCCCTTGGCTGAACACCCAGACACCCCACCGGTTAGACATGCTGTTTGATATATAGAATTTTAATTACGATTTTAGCTCTTTGCATTATACAATACGTGTGCGGTTTTTACCTTCCTTTCATTCAAACCCTATATAATACTCGTTAATAAAATTGAACTTTTTTTTGCTGCCTATGCTGCTGCTCGGCTGTTGAACTCTTCCAGGGGGCTCATTCTTCCGTCAATTGAAGCACCCATATGCTCTAATGTTAAAATGTAAAATGCTTTCAGGGAAGAAGATGAGAACAGGAAGGAAGCACCAGGTATAAAATTATTCGTATTTTTACAAGCAAAAGACACGCCTATTCCTTATGGATGGATGGATGAAGGCTTATGTACAATTTTACATGCTGTACCTGAGTTACATTATTTTGCATAGCAGGGAACGAATGTAAATTCGCTAAACCAAGAACGTGGTACAAATATTCTGATTTTTTTAATTTTACAATCCCATCTCCGGATCATGCATTATAACGAGTTTATATTACATTCAGATTACTTAACAAGAATTCTTCTTTTTTTCGAGCTTATTACTTCACTTCTGATCTAATAGGCAATTGGAATTTGGTCTCAAACGTGTAATCAGGTAGGATGTACAGGGTGACACGCCAGTTCCTGTAAATATGTTCAACAGCAAGCAATTAATGTTTTTTTAAATTTCTGTGAGACGCACTGCACAAAAATTCCTTGCTTGGATCAAAAACATCAAATTTTCACTTCAATCGATCTGATTTTATCATATTATAATGATTTATTGAGAAAAAAAACCTGCTACATAAATCTTCATTAACGTCAATGCGGGTCGCACTGTACATCAAAATGATGATAGGATCAAAAGCGGCATATTTCTTGGAAATTGACTTTATGATTTGTTAATGTTACGTGACTTATTTCCCGTAAATATCGGTACATTTTCAAATCAAATCAGGATCAAGATGAGATGGCATAAAATTCTATGATTTATATCAATCGGATTTTGTGTACAAAGCTATTCACAGATAGTTGCTCGAAAATTTGCAATTTTCAAGGCCTGTGCTCAAAATATTTAATTTTTCGGCAAATTTGAACAGAAATTTTTGAATTTTTCATAGAAACCAGCAAATTACGACTATTCTCAAAACATTTCCGACAAGGACCATTGAAACCTTTGTAGGTACAGTTTTAGGCGATATATATCAATCTATGCATAAACGAAATTTTTTTACATATATTTTTGAGAAGAATGAGAAATTAGGGAAGAGGAACATGAGTAAGCTGAAAAAATGGAAGAAAATCTCAAAGGGTTTACAAAAGGAAAAGCAAATCTTGTCTCTTTATAGAATCGGATAACGATTTTTCATGCATTTAACAATCTTTACCTTCCCTTTGAAATCTCGACTCGGCTTTTTTTGCTCCGTTGTCTCACCTGTTCGGATAGCATACAACGTGGTATGGGTTTGCCTAATATGTTAAGCACCAGCAAAAAGAGCCCAGTATCAACACTCCATATCAAAATCAACATTCAAGCCACAACTTCCACAGGCTTCAATGAAAAATGTAATACCTGTTGCATTACATTGAGAAGGGATGTGTTAAGGTTTGGCACTTTTCTCGGATATAATTATAAGATGTGGCAAATTAAATGAAAATAGATGTATATTTTATGTATGTTCTAAATTTTGTATATGTTTAAATGTTCTTCGTTTAAGCTGTGAGGCAAAATTGAATGCCAAAGAAATTCGGCCCGAAACACGTGCCACAGGATACAACGTACCTATGCATGTCTTTTAACCTTGCACAATAAGGCATGTAGACTCGTGTCGGTGGCTCCAATTTAAACAAGACTTGCCGCATTCTACAACATAGAACCGCGTGCACTTTCCACAGTCATGAAATGTAGTACATTTAGCTCATGTTTTCCGTTAACATTTTCTAAACTTTTTTTGAGCATTTAAATAGATCCCACCCAATACATACAAAGTAATTTTCACCAATATTACTGAGGTTTGTTTCTCGTAAAAAAATTACCTGTATTTACTTAGACGGAATATTTTTTTACTGAGGCTTGCATCGGCATCTGGCCTTCATTCTGAATCATTGGTTTAAAATTAATTTTAAGTCACCAGTTGTCTAATTCGAAAATCCAGCACCACTAGACGATGATACATACCATAGCATAGAATCATCATATTTAATAAATTTGAGCTCAATTGATGAAAAACTTAAAAAATCGAGTATAAAATTAATGAAACACCATTTTGTTTTTCAATGTGATTTCTTCAGCCTAATAGTTGCCCGAACCATTAAATCAGGATGAAACTTTGCATAATATTTGCAAAATACAATCACATCGCATTGCCGTGCTAGATTTTGGTACCTACAAGACAACTGATGATGTGCAATTAATTTCAAACTAGGCATTCAAAGAGGCCTTTGCGAAGGCCGATGACGTGTGGTTCCTAAATTGAAAAGTACATACTACAGACTCTTAATTACATTGAAAAATATTACTGAGGTTTGTTTAAAAAATATTACTTAAAATGTTTAAACGAAAAACTAATTTAAAACTAAAAATTAAATTTAAAACTTGTCCTCTAAAACCGAAAATAATTGCGAGCAATTTTACCTCCAAAATTCGTTAAACATCTTGTCAAAAACTCTCCAAAATCCGTTTTAAATACTCTAATTTTGCCAAAAATCTCGAAAATCTTCTAATTTTGCTAAAAGTACCACCAAAATCCGTTTGAAATCTTCTAATTTTGTCCATCAGCCTCTAAAATCTGTTTAAACTCCTCTAATTTTGTCAAAAAACCTCCAAAATCCGTTTGAAAACATCCAATTCTGCCAGAAAAAATTCCAAAATACTTTTAAAATCCTCTAACATTGCCTAAAACCTTCAAAAATTCGTTAAAAATCCTCAAATTCTGCCAAAAAAACCTCTAAGATCCGTTTAAAATCCTCTAATTTTGCTAAAACCCTCCAAAATCTGTTTAAAGTCTTCTAATTTTGACAAAAAACCTCTAAAACCATCAACAACCCGAAAATGCAAAAACTCTTCAACACATCTACCAAAAAATGTAATCCTGTTCTCCATCCTTTCAGAGGAAGGAAGAAGACTTGTGGATGCGAAATACGAAGTCCAAGCTCAAGCCATGCAAGTCATTTAAGTATAAGATTTTTTTGCCCTCAGTTCCAATCCTGAGTTGACTGAAGCTTGAACAAAACGCTATTTTGTTTATCAAAGCTCCAAGCTTTATATTTACAATTTACCATTTTGCTATTCAGAATATTAAAACCACATATCAACATCTTACCTCAAGTCAGCTTCAGCTACTGCATGTAAAAAAGTGACTTGTCTTCCGAATTGCACATTGCACAGCGTTGTTGGCTACCCATCATGGTCAGGCAACAGATCCATTTGGGCTAAGTGCGGATTATAAGATTAGTTGTACAAACTGAGTCCTTCCATTCCATTGTTTTAAAGGTGTGAGCAAGATTAATTAGTTTGTTCATGAAGTAATTAATTACGATTAGGAATAGGTCACAAGTTACAAAAGTGTCCTTGTCAGCATTTTTGGATTCAATTGGGAAGCAATGTGTGATGTACACTTTCATTGGTTTAAACAAATTAAGTTAAGTCAGTGATTGTTTTGAAACTGTGGTGGTCAGATTTCAGAAATTTCTGGTGGTTAGAAAAGTTATATATTTTGAATTCGATTATATTTCTGACGTTCAATTATTCATCCATGTTACTGGTTAACAGCGTTTGGTCACAGCAACAACAACATCCGCAGCAACCGCAACCGCAGTTGAGTCCGCCTGAGGGCAATAAAGATAAGATGAAGGATTATCTGTTGGACGACATGGAGATTGCTATGAAGGTAAGCTTCCGTATTTCTTTTAATTTCAAAGTTTCGTCGATTTTTTGGCCGTTTTTATTTGTGTAACCAGCTCTACACCAGGAATAAAATAAAACATACGACGAGCGTTAGAATTGCTCTATTGAGGGAATTTGAAAATATCAACGATTTTGAATTCTATCAAATTATGTTCAAATATTTTCATTATTACAATATTTGGGAAATAATTTGTTGAAATTAACACACGTTGACATGGACGTTTATCCTAGCAACAGATTTGCCCAAATTTACATCTTCGTAATGTTTACATAGACAGACCCTATGTTCAACGTTATTCATTTTTCTCAAAATATGCGCGTTGCCATGACTATTTGTCCGTATCAACGTAATTTTAATTTTAGATTTTTCAAAAATGTGTAGAATTATCTTAAATTGTGGTAAACAATTTGAAAAAGTCGACAAGCTCCTCGCTTTGCTGTATTTTTTTTACATAAATTTAAGTTAATTGGTTTTGATTTCAACATCTTGGCTCAGACGACAGAATTTTTCAAAACGGTTGAAGGCTTATGCGCATCATGTTTAAAAAGCCATTCATTCGCCTCAAAAAATCGCAAAAATCGAGCATTCCACGTAACTCAAATAATAAAAATTTACCTGACACGCGGATGCCGTGACGTGTCAATTGTCAATAAAATTACTGACATGACCATTGACGGAGGCCTCAAGGCTCAAAGAGTCTTTGACAAAGACTCAATCGACCAAGTTCCAATTTCCAATTTCCAATTTCATTATGGCACGATGATTGTCAATAATTTGGGTTTAGCTTGACAAATTGTACAACAAATGCACAACACCTAAATACAATAATGTATGTAAGCGTGTGGCCATATTGTAATGCATGTTCTTTTAAATCGTAAAAGGATATGTTTCAACGGAACATTACCATTACTTAAGCGTAATTTGTATTTTTTGCGCAATGTTTTGATCCTATTGATTTTGAATCTGACATAACTATATGAACCCAAGACCCAAGTCACTAAGCCCAGCAATGACACGATATTTAATACTGAAAGGCTTGGGCGTTGAATGCTTAAGCTGGTGAAAGGATGAAGCCAAATGATTCTGATTTCTGAATATAAAATCAGCCGAATACATGATTTAACATGCCCGTCTTATTCCATCCTATCTCGGATCAGATCATCAATGTCATTCAATTTCAATTTTCAATCGGATGAATAGACTTTCTGAAAACTGCCGATTTCATGACATGGGCGGATACACATGTTTTGCATAATAACAGGCCAAGGTTTCATCATAACATAACTTTTTCTGAGAATTGAAACCAGATATGTTTTGTTTTATGCAATTCTTATGCGAATTGTGAATTTTAGCATTTTTAGAACATTATTTCTTAAAAATTGGATCTGTTTTCAATTTCAGTCAGAACTTTATCATTTGGTCAATTTTCAAGCGCCGTGCAGTTTCTTATTTCAAGCGAAACACGTCAATCATGTACAGATGACAGATGACACCTTCATTAAATTCCTAATCCTGTTCGTGAAAAAAAATGTATATCCAATTAGCATGCTACAAAATGGAACTGTCAATTAAAGCCCATCTCTGTGCTAACAGGCTCAAATTTTTACAGAAAAAGTGAAGTTTTAGAAAGCCAAAAACGCTGATATGAATAATTATAATTCAGTTATTATTTGCATATACCGTACTTTGCATTCTGTGATTGTGCATATGCATTATGCAAATTTAACTGTACCGTATACTGTATAGCCATAGCCTAACGTGCCTGTCAGCACTGTTCTATGTCACCTGTCAGAATTTCTCATGAAGTCTTCACGTTTATCCTTTAAAAATGCATTGAGGCTAATGAATGATTCATGTTATTTCTTAATTGCACTGCACGAGGAATTGTGCTAGAAGGAAAATCTGACAATTCATGCACAAATTGTATTCAATTGTAAGCAGAACACATTTGCGGTAATGTAAAATGTACATATTGTTACTCCAAACTTCAAGGAGGTTTTAATTATGTTAATATTTAAGTAAGGATCAGATTTCATTTTCTACAGCCTTTGGGTCTGTGTGCAATGTGTCATTTCGTTTCTAATTTGTGGGTTGTGAAATTTTGGGTAGGTGGCAGGAGTCTAACGATTGAATTTGCATTTTAATTCTACCTGAGGGCTACTACCAACATCTAAAAATGTAGTACCTAATTCAACTTTCAATTTCAAGCGGGAAATTTGAAATGCAATCATGGCGTGTGCAATATATGACTCAATGCAGCCATATTGTTTTGAATAAGAGCGCTCCTACCGTCATGACGGTCAATCGCCATCTTGCGGCTTGTTTTGAATACGTTGTACCAATACACCTACGTTAAACTCTTTGCCACGATATTTCTTAAATACCAATACTATTTGTGTAGTGACGCTTTCCCACCATTTTTATATGATAGTACTTTTTGTGAAATGACGCTTATAGCCGCCATCTTTTTTTGAACACCAATACTCTTTGTGCACTGACGCTTTGCCGACATATTTTGAATACCAATGCAATCACAATTTGCCGCCATCTTGTTTTTAATATACATGTTCCTATGCTTATAACGCCATGACATCTTAACACGAATGCTTTTACCCCATCACATATGCCGCCATCTTGTTTTGAATTCGAATGTTACCATTTCATAGCGCTTTTTCGTCATTTTTTCGGGATACAAATGGATTGGCTTTACGACGGTGTGACGCCATCTCGTTTCAAATACGAATGCACTACGAAATTACACTTTGTCACCATCTATGTAGTCCGAATACAAATACATGTACATTTTGAAGTTAATTGACATGCCATATGTTGTTGTTGTAATACCTATGTTTTAGCAGCATGGATAAATTTACGTCTGAATTGTTTATAATTTTAAATGCTGTTATGCTTGTTTGTATCATTCGTCGTGTCAATTCAATACTAATTTTTGACTATTTGTTTCTAAATTTAAAAAAAATTGTCTTAAATTTGGTTTCAAAAATTCGAAAGAATCCAATCTTTTAAAAAAAAACTCAAGCTCATTGCCAAACGTAAATTATTTGAATCTCAAAATTGATTCAAATATCAGAATAGCCGACGGTTTTCAATATGAAATGAGAATGACATTTATATTTTTGTATTCCTCAAAAATACTTCCATCTCGTCAAGCGGATATTAATTTAAATTCAAAACCGTAAAAACCGCATGTGAGTAGAAAAGTGTGCCGTTTTTCTCAGCACTTTGTATCGTATCTTCACACAAGAATTCATGTTCACATTACCATATTACGTTACGACTCCATCCGAACCCTAGAATCTTCATCTTCATTCCGTTCACACACAGGAATGCTTCCTGCTGGTACTTAATCATATTTCATGTGTACTTTTTATATTCTACCTCAGTTCATTTCTTATATTTGTATTTAACTGTCCTGTCACATTACTTCTCTATTGCTATAACTACAAAGGGCAGAGAGTGCCAGGAATGAAAATGCTCTATGATTCATGATTCCTGTCTTAAAATTAATAACAGTTAACTAGACTTAGAACTAACTGACGGGGAATGTGCTTAAACTAAAATAGGTTCCTACAAGGATAATTTGTGTACCCCAGATGCATGCTATTCATATAAATTGTTATTACCTACTGTACAAGATTCCATGCCTAATGTGGTACCTACTTTAGGTACAAGGGGAAGCACGAACATTTTGCACGTAAATTGTGTTCCATAAAATATATGTAAATAGCCTAAAATCAAGAATATTTCACTTTTTTTGAAATATAGTCGAACATTCCACGTTTTCACATTTTTGTAACCAATTGAAGGTATTTTTTTTACATAAATGAATGAAGTTTTAGAATTATAATTGCGTTGATATGGATGTAGGGTCATAGCAACGACGATATTCGACAGGAATTTTTTTTAAATAGGGAAACCTTGTGTGTACAGTATGCTAATAATTATTTTTTAAACTATTAGTAATTTTTTTACAAAATTAGGTAAATTATAAATCGCTTTAAAAAAACTTTCAAAAGGAAACAATTGCCATGACCTGAACCTGACCACTCTATATATTTAGGTAGCATTAAGCAAGGTTATGCTCTTAGATGTGTGTGTTACACAACACAAGCTTTGATTTGGTATGCTAAATATGCATTTGAATTAAACAAGCTTTGTCACAATTGAACAATTCAACCTCCAAATTATTAATTTAAATGCTTAATCTTATTATAGAATAAATTAAATCCTAACTTTTTCTCAAAAGATAATTTTAAAAATGTTTAAAACCATTATCAAACTTGGCAATTGGATTATTCACTAATTTAATCTGTTTCAGCATTCAGCACGCAAATCGAGTATATTAAACTGAACTATCCGTACCGTAAAAACTGAATGACATCAAGGTGCTTTGGATTGGGACGGGCACTAAAGTTTGTATCGAAAAGTACAACAAAAGCGTGTATTTTATAAATACTTTTAATTAAACCCATTATGGTTTGTTTTGGTTTTACCCAGACCCAACGGTTCTCCTTTGTTTCCATGTATGCCCCATTGTTGCTATTCTTGAAATTAATTTTAGATTCAAGTCAAGTGACACAGAGATGAGAAATTAAAGGGAATTTGGATTGCGGGAACGGAAGTGTCACATTTCTGGTGCCAGTCAGTAGGGCCAGCGCCAACCTGCGTCGCACAGCATCTTCCCTCTAAATTAAAGGAAAATGAAACGGTTTCTGGGCTAATGCATAATTCTGGTTTCGGATTGCGGATTCATAAACGTGAAATTAAACCTCTTTTATAGTTTTGGGTTTGTTTCTTAAATGATGACACTAGTAGTACAGACAATGCTAGTTTTGGTGAATAAATATGATTGTCGGGGCGTGCAGTGCTATGAAGTTGGTATGTTTACATAAGATAAGCCTGCGTGATGCATGATACAGCTACAAGAGAATCACGACAAATTATTAAGGATTTAGAATGTAAAAGCCGCAGGAATCCTTTGATTTTATTACTGCATCATGCATTTGTTTATCATACGGTTAAGTCATACTGCAAAATACACAAATTATTGTTCCTAAATTAACCTAAATTCCACACAGGCCACTAATTCTGGGCTCGGAATATTCCATTTTAAATCCTAATTGTGGTCAATGGTATTTCACAGTTATATGTATAAATTACAAGTATACAGTTTTAAACTAAAAGTATTAGTTTAAATGATGTTTAAATCTACTAAGAAAAAATATTCGGCTTGAGTTAACCTAAAATCCGGTAAAAATAGATGAAAATTGTTGAAAACTAGCAAAAATATTTGTATTCACTCTGAAATTCGAAATTACTGAAAAGTAGACTAAAAACTTTTTAAAAAATCAGTTAATCCGTTACAATACCAAAATAGTTAGAAAAATCAATGCAATCGAAATATTAATTTTAATATTATTATTTTTTAAATCAAAAGCCAGATTCTCCCCCACCGTAGAGCGTAATCTCAATACATTAAAGACGAATACGAGGGTCGGCATAGAAATAGTGCCTCCATGCGAATACTGAATTTGAATTAAGATTTCGAAAAATTTTGTCTACAAATTCTCTTCTAAAATTGCTAACTGTTACATCTTCAGAAATGACTGTATAATAATATAGATGCAAGGTGTTTAGCATCTATTTAATGAAACATATAACTTTTCCTGATATTTTGATCATTGCAAACGCAAATCCGTAAGAGGGCCCAAAAATTCTGTAATTTTCATTGGTCACCAGCGACCATGCAAAAACACACACATGACAGTCTAATTTTGCCTTCATGACACTATGTACGTACATGCCTTGCCTTGTTATTCTAAACTGGACAATGAAAAATACGTTCAAGTCTATATACAGTCCGGAAAGTGAACAAAAGGAAGTCCTAATTTCATTTGGACTTTGGGCCTCTATTGTAATGAACCAAGCATAATAGGCGTGGAATCAGAGTGTGTAGCTCAGAATACGCAGACCAAGAAGAACCGAAATTACACAATGGAGATAAAAATCCAAGAAAGACTCATGGGCGCTTCTTATCCCATCTTCCAATTGAAATCTTGAAAAGGAATTCAATTGAAGGAACTGAAATCTCAAATGACAAAGCTACAAATTCTTAAATCCCTTTTTCACACCAGATCAATCACAAGTCCAAATCACAATCAGAGGAAAAAAGAAATGGGGTTTCATTTCTAACCTGATTCCATGTTTCAAAGGCGTGAGCAATGGACAGTCCCTGCTTTCTTTGTGGTGTGTCGATGTCCACTGTCAACTAGCTAAAATTCAACATTAGAATAGCATTCAGTGATTTGCTTTATGCAAAATAGTAGGTGTTTTTGACAACTAAAACTCATTTTATTGCACATTAAAGAACATCGTGAATCATGAATGATTTTGTGTTTGACCTTTGAATCCAACAAGTTCTGAGGTCAATGGTCAAAATTAAACAAGGGTCAAAATACTCAAATTCTCCGAAATATTTACAACATGAGAGCTCCTTTCGAAAAACCAACAATAGGCTTAAGGACGTGTTGCTATTGGAATTTGGCGCCATCCACGTGCATGGAAACGATTTGACCTTCATTGAGGTCATCTAGTGTCCTATAGTACTGTGTTGAGGAATTTTTAAGAAAACAAAATTCAAAAAATGGGTCACTTCGAAATACATTAACCCGAGTAAACAGGTGACATTTGAGGACAAACTCAAAAATTTAAGGTCGCGTCCGTGTCTCAATCTACCCCTTTTTTTACACATATGCAAATGCAAGCGGTTAAATTCAAAATATTAATATACCTTTAAGGATGCTTGCTCCTGACCATGTATAAAAATGATGAAAAATTACCATGAATTACAATGAAGCTATATGTGAATCCACTTGTTACGCTTCGACGAGGCCGATTTTTGAGCAACATCAAATGGCAGAATCACTGCCAAATTACAAAGTCAAAAGGTATGATTGAGTGGCGTTGAGGGGCGTTTTAGAATTGACGGCTCTTCCATTGCCTCCCTCAGTGAGGAAAAGTATTAAACTTTCATACACAGTTGAATGAGGGTACAATACCCTATAATTTCTCTCCACCTTCCAAAACCTTTTTTACGTGGAAAGTGCAATTATAGTCTACTTTACGACCTAGAAGATTCACTCAAAATAAGGAATCATTAACGATGATGCTTATGTCTGTCTGATGATCTCCCGCTGTGCTCGGATCCTCCTCCGTAATCATAATCATGATCATAGAATATATTATTTCCTACCTTTTCTTTCTAATTCCATTTTTCCTAAATTGGGAAGCACCGGTGGTGGTGGAGGGTTTGATTAGAATTTGCATTTTGGAATTTCAGATTTTACTGTAGCTTATAAACAACTTCAAAATATGTCCATCATGTTATGTGTCAAGAAGTAAATTTTTTTGTGTACAACAAAAATAAAATATCTACTCTATATTTTGGAGTTTCCGTTTGTCCGTCTGTCCGTCTGTCCGTCTGTCCGTCCGTCCGTGTGTTCGCGATTATCTCGACACTGGGAAGGGTTACAAATAAGCATGAT
>JAQFYU010001383.1:0-15104 GCA_034694905.1 Ceratophysella granulata
ATAGTAACTTCCGTGCACGCTGCTCTATGTCATTAATTTGTTATATCGGTTGTATAGGACGACGAAGGACTGAATGGTCGACTCTGTACGTACACTATTACACAGAAGGAATTCATGTCTCAACATTGGTACCATTGTCACAGTTGCGGAATGACAGATCGAGTCGGAGTCTGCTCCACATGTGCTCGAGTTTGCCACAAGGGTCACGATGTCACATATGCCAAATTCGGTTCTTTCTTCTGTGATTGTGGAGCCAGAGCGGATGGAGGATGCTCAGTGAGTAATTTGATACATACATGCATTGTTTATCAAACTACTACTGTAATTTTGTATTCCGCTGTAACTTTTTTTTAAATCTGAATTCAATTCAATACAAATGACCAACTATTTGAATATTCCAGGCATTGGCCCGTCGAGTTTCAACTGGCGGCGCAATCGAGTTCCCGCCGACAGTGAGCGGTGCACCTGTTCCACAGCCATTGCCCATGTCAGGAAGCAACGGAAATAACGGAAACAATGGGAATCCATTTTCGTCTGACTCAGCTGTTGTAGGTGACTCGGGTCGTGTACCATCTTCACCCTCACCCACAGACCCAAAGCAACAGCAAAGTCTCCAGTCCCAGTCCAGTTTTGAAGGAGGATCACTCAAAGTGAAACTGAGTCAAAATACTTTACCTGACCTTTTGGATGCCTTCAGAGAGTTTAGCACTTCAGCCCCGGTTGGAACGCTGGAGAAGCTCCAGACTGTTGTGGCTCAGTTGGCTAGTGAGAAGACATCTATTGGCGCCTTTATCCGTGTACAGGAAGCATTGCAGAAATTAAGAGGAGCAAAAGATAAGGAATTGGAATTTATTACTTCAGAGGATCTTATGCTGCAAACACTTGGTTCTCAGGAGGGAGCTTTTGAGAACATTAAGGTAATCGAGTCATTCATATATTACTCGGTAGACATTTTAACTCAACACAACATTGTCTATTGTGTTTTTCCTGGAATGCCATTGGTTTAACTTGTTCAAATACGAATGTTCATTGTTTATAGATGCAGTACAATGGAGATCAGGGAGCTCAGATCCGTCAGTTGATAAATGCACAAATAATTCGTCGTAATACCATAGCCCCAATGTCAACACCCATGGGTCGTCGTAACTTCTTGGCAGTGAGTCAGGAAAAAGCCAAATTAACAGTACTTCAATTGGGAGCTCTGTTCTGTGGAGCAGACGGAAGCAAGAAGAAGCTGTCCCTGCCCAGGTTCGCCACGCTCCCGCACATTTCTTTCACGGCCCTCACCATGGCCACCAATCCTATTCGAGATGACGTCCTGGCTATCTGCGGACTCAAGGACTGTCAGGTCATCGTCATCGGCACCGCCGGAGCTATTGTATCTCATCTCACAGTAAAGGCTCAGGTTGATAGCCAGAATCATATTATCAAGCCCATTTGGATCCCTGGAACACAAACCGAACTGGCACTCACTACTTCCGATGGTGTCAAAATATTTGACCTCGCCAAAGACACGGAAGAGCCCATCTACCATTTCCTGCTCCCATCAGGGAAAGTACGGGATGCTACGTTCGTCATTCAAGTGAGTTAACAGTACGGGTTTGATAAGTAAATAATGCAATGATCCTAGAATAACTATTTACTGCTGTTCCAGGACACTTCTCGTTTCCTCGTGATAATGGGTAATGACGGTCGAATCTACTCGGAGAAGTTGGATGAGAACTCGAGTGCTCTAAATGGGCCGTACTACATAACGAACGACGTCAACTACGATGACAATGAAATGTTGTCACTCATGGAGAATAATTCCAACACTAACTCGTCATCAGGAGGGACAACGACGGAGACGAAAGGCGTGTCACTCTACTACTCTCACTCACTCAAGCTCTTGTTCTACACGTACCCTAATGGAAAGAGCTATGTTGGAACACTGGAGAACCTGAATGGACCTTCACCTCTGACCAAGGCTGTACTCATTACTCCAGCATCTTCAGGAAAACCAATGGCTCTTGGTTTAGCACAATGGACGGAAGTTCTTGGACATCCTGGTCTAGTGTTTTCCATGGGGGCAAGTAAGTAGAACTGAGGGCAAACTAGTACTATGTAGTCCTGTTCTACTATGACTTCTATGTACCTACTATATATTATTATTTGCAGATTCGATCCCGCACGTACTGCTCCTCACCGGAAATGGGTCATATATTCAAGAGATCCGAATGAGTGGAAAGGTGAAGCCAATAGATTTGGTAGCTATCCGTCACCAAGTTGCTCCAGGACGACTCAAAACGTCTCTACTGATGCTCTGCGATGACGGGAGTCTCCGCGTCTCGAATGCCTCAGAGTTCACGGAATACTGGTTGAGCCCAAGACTTCGACCGCATCTCGAGCTCACATTCTCCAAAGGAGTGGGCAATGGAAAGAGTTGCAGTAAACTCACAGGAATTAATAAGAGAATGGCCAAGTACACCAAGATCCCTGGTGGACATCTGCTCTTCCCTGCAGACTTTTTTGAACATTGTCAAGTCCTTACTGAGATTGAATGGGGAGGAAATGATCTGCTCCAGGTCTACAACCCTGCACAACTCAAAAGTAGAATTAATAATACTGGTACGTCTCTAGTAGAACGAAGGTTAAAGAGTTCGAGTCCGGTTTTAGCTTTGCTTCATGTAAGTGTCAATCTTCACTTTTATTTACTCAAGGAACTTACATTGTATCGAGCAAAGTGATTGGCTTCAATTTGGACGTTACGAGCACAGACGCATCAATGGCTATAGTTGGGATTCGTGTCTGTCTAGGCGCTCAGGACATTAATCGAGCTCCTAGTTTCATACAGGTTAGTCAGGATCACATGAATACAAGACTGACAGTTTAATAACTGCTAAGCACGGTGTATTTATTAGCAAATTACGTAAATATGTTCGTATAAATAATACCAATATGTTCTATTTTATCTAAATATGTACTTGTGATCATATTAAATAAGTACTTGTATTTGTTATAGATTCTTGGACGCACGATAACAGTGAACATGCCTCGTACCAGATGGTACGACATTCCGCTAACGAGAGAAGAAACGATAATGACGGATCAGAAGCTTACAATTACGTTTGGCCCATCACATGATCCTGCTTCAATTACCATTGTGGACACTGTTAAAATGTATATCAGTCATATTCTATAATGGACTGGCTAAATAGAACTTCTTCAGTATTTATTCCTCCTACTTTCAGTTATGGAAAAAGTAAAGATTCCTTCGGTTGGCCGGAAGACTCGGATGAGTTGGTTCAGAGTCAGTCCGGATCATCTATTCCATCTTCAGCTAGAATTAGTAGCTCACGAAGTTTCGATACCAAAAACAGTGAAGATGCTGTCATTGAGAAGTAATTGCTAATTCGAGTATCTAATCTATGTACTGTGCTTTCAGGATTTTTAGAACTAAGAAATACATTTTTGATATTGTTCTTCTGCCAGGGTTGTAGTCAATTCTCTTGAGCTGTGTGACATTTCGGTGACGATGTGTCCAAAGGAAGGAGAAGAATCAGACAAAATGCTCCAGTTGGCAACTGGAATTTACTTGGAAAATTATCCACAGTTCAATGGTCCCTGTCGGAACCTGATGTGCACTGTCCTGTCAAATAAAAATGCGTTCAATGATCATAGAGTAAGACTTCTGGAATTTGTGTACTGTTTCATTCCAAATTCGACAAATGAAACTAATATTTATGCGCAGGACCAGGCAGTGTTCTCACATTGCGTGACGCAGGTGATGTCCATGAACGAGAAGCTGGACAAGGACATAGATCCGGAAGAATTTCATCACGTGGTCATGAGTATCAAGAATATTTCACTCCTCAGACCTCATCATATCTCACAGTATCCCTACTCTGACATTGGTTGTGAGTAGACACATTTTATACTTGCATTTCCATCTTGTTCCTAGTTATAGTTTCTAAAATTCAAACAATTATTCGTAGTTGGGCCAATGGACGCTACACGAGTTGTGGAAGCACTTTGTAGCATCTTCATGAAATTAGTGAAGACAAAACCACAGAATCCTTACGTCGTTTCCGTGGATCGTTCAGGTACAAGGAGCTTGTGATTTCAATATACAGCAATTTATACTCAAACAAGTCACGAATATCTGATTATTAATATCGCGAATCTTTAAAATAGGAATCCAGCGTGTTGGAGTGGTTGCTCAAGCGCTGGCTGAAATCATTTACTCAGTGATGAGTTGTGATATAAGTTTAGTCCCAACCCTCTGCTCCTTCCTCATCCAATTGCTTCTGTCCAAAGAAACTGAAATCAGCGTGCCCGTTCGGAGTGTGTTTTTGAAGCGGATGAGACCAAGAAACATTCGTCGTCGTCGCATAACGGTGGTTGGACCATCTCCTCCTGACACAGCAACGCAGAGTCCACGCGACATGCCCAGTGCTTCTGCAGCTGTTGGTTCAGGAGGACGAGTGGACGTGCGTCAGGGAATGGCTGAATTGGATGAGCCAATCGCTATAGGGATGCTGGAGAATAATGGAATGATGGAAGAAGGCGGGGACGAGTACGGCTACCCACCTGTAATCGACTTGCAATCGGATGCGGAGGACGAGGCCATGGTCGAACTTGCAATTGCTCTCAGTCTTCAGGAACAGGCCGGAGGTGCTGCTCTGGCCATTCAAGGAATTCAAGAAGGACTACAAGCCCTTGAGAACTTGCATCATAATGCCGCACTTCATGCACATGAGGCTGCGGCTCAAGATCCATTAATGGACGCTGGGCACCCAGATCCCGAGGAAGATGATGAAGATGAAGATGATCCCGAAATCATTGTAGTACCACATAACCTTGACCCGCTAAGTGGAGAAGGTAATTTCGATTGCCATTGTCTTTTTTGAAACGGTTTGCACATTCATTTTCCTAACATTTCCTTCCTACATTTTCACACAGGTGGAGCAGAGTCAGATGCCACAGCCTCCCCCCCACAGTCGGATGACGACGAAGGCTCCACTGCAGCCACGATCG
Source organism: Ceratophysella granulata (assembly GCA_034694905.1). Taxonomy (NCBI): domain Eukaryota; kingdom Metazoa; phylum Arthropoda; class Collembola; order Poduromorpha; family Hypogastruridae; genus Ceratophysella; species Ceratophysella granulata. The sequence continues at coordinate 5,017 of JAQFYU010001383.1, forward strand.
GATCCACAATGAGAAACGAAGCGGTAGGTGTATCACGTTGTGAACATCCAGTTTCCATAAAAAATACAGACATGTTGTCGGTTCAATTTCAAAACCCAAATTCTATGAATTTTTAGGGCGGTTCGGATAGCTCGGGTAGTTCCACAGGAGGAGGACCAAGTGTACGGAAACGCAATCCGGCTGGTGGATCATCAACGGGACCAGCAACAGAAGGTTCAATGGCTGCAGAGCCAGGGAGTTCTACTGAGAAGGACGTGAAATGTGGTACAAGTGGAGGAGATGGAGCTGGACAAAGTCCTCAAGCGCTGAGTGTTGTCACAAATAAGCCGTTTCGTATAGCCCTTCTTCGTGCAATGTCGGATAAAGTGTCAGACTGTGAGTCTGCACTAAGTCTTATTCCGCTTCTCCAAGTGGCTCTGGTCATCCTCTCCGAACTGGACGGAAGCACTGAGACCGAAATTACCGTCGTCAGGGAACTCATGACTAACTTATTGGACATCATGGCGCTCAAGGTCAGTCAGTAAAGGATTTTCTGTGTGATTTCTATTGAATGGAATGTAACCTTTCATTGTATTTCACTGTAGGACATGAGTCGAAAAGCCGAATGGAAGCGGAATAATCAGACGGAAATGACCCTCGTCATACTACGGATGCTCAGTACGTTCAAATTCAGCTAATTAGAGAAAACTTAATATTTGAATTTTACATAAAATGTAATTTTAAAAATATTCCATAGGTATCTGTGTATCGAGATGGCGTGGTTCGGAACAGAGACCAGAGAATACTTGGGTAGCTAAAACAACTGCTGCTACGATTGAACAGGCCGGGATTGTTCCATTCTGCAAAGAAGTTCTCCATGTTCTCCGGTCCACTTGGAAAGGGTGCGTATGCGCAATTAGCTTTTGTACTTATACTTAACACGGTTTTTGTTGGTATTAAATATAAATGCTCTTGTTTTTTCAGGCCTGATGAGGAAGAAGAAGTTCCAGCGTCTACTGTCGTTTCAGTGACCAATCTGAAGCCGGTTCTTGTCTCGAGTCCGCCTGACTTGACCCCGTTCTTTCTCAAGCAGTATGTCAAAGGGCACTCGGCCGATGTCCTTGAAGAACTGCCGATTCTCATTTCCGAAATGGCATTAAGACTTCCCTATCAGATTAAAAAAGTTGTGACGCCTCCAATCACTTTCGACACGGTGAGAGCCTACAAGAAAAAACAAACGTAGAGCTCATTGAGGTTCGGTTATATAAACAAGCAATTTATACATGCACATTTAGGAGTGGGAGGAGTTACTTTGTGAGATGCTTCAAACGCGCCATACTCCGTTCGTTCGACGTCAGGCTCGAAAGTTGTTACTGAACATAGCAGGGACTCGGGAGAACTATCATTTACTTCGAGACTTGTACCAGATGAACTACCATTTAGCCGAATTTCAAAAATTGATTGGAGTCTTCGACACCAATACTCCATCATCTTCCGCATTTGAGACTGCGAGAGGAGTACATGGAAAGTCCGAATTTAAGTATTCCCAACTGGTAGCAATGGTTGAACATCTCAACATGTGTATTGACATCTCGGCTCAGAGGCCGGCCAGTTGGCAAGCCTTCTGCCGAACTGGACACGTTCTGCAATTTCTTATGGAGGTAACGCTATAAATATTGCTCAATTGAATTACAGCTAAAATAATTAATGCTAAAACGCATTTTCTTTTCAGATGAGCTGCAATGCGGATGAGAGTCTCACCACATCTATTTTGAGCTTGATGAAAGTGGCAATTGATGGGGTTAGTTTTGAGTCCAAGTCCGGCACAACAACGATGCACAAAATGACAGATGAGGAAAAAGCGAAGAAGTCCTTGGCTCATCATGTAAGCAATCCTAAAGAATTACACAGGACGTAACTCTAATCAGATTGCCACATATTACAACATCATCCGCTACTTGTAGGTAATTGACGGAGTTGAGAAACGTACATTTCTGGAATTTCTGAAGAAGTTTTTGCTGGAGCATCCACAGCTCTCAACACGTTGGCAAGCACATTCTCTACTTCTGGGCTTCTTCCTCACATCAGACAGCTCTCATCAGCTTAAGCTCATTAATGCCATGTGGGAACTTTGGCCATTCGTTCCTGCCAGCGGTTCACGGGCTGCACAGTTTGTTGACATTCTCGGATATTCTACACTCAATAATGAGGAACTCAAGTCAAGAGATGTAAGCAATTTTTAATTCAATAATTTTACATGTATTTTGTTTTATTGAACCTTCCACATTGAATTAAACACATTTTATTCAATAATTTATAATTTTAGAACTATAATAATCATATACAATTTTCAATACAATGCGTTAGAAATTAATTTGTTGGATTTGTTCTCTTTGTAGTTACGCGAACAAGTGGCGCTCTGTATCGATTCGATTGAGAGACAAGGTGCGTCACTCCTGGCTCATCCTAATGCCACGATCTACTCTTCACTGGTGCCCTTCGTGTCTGTGGACGGCTACTATCTGGAGTCTGAACCGTGTGAAGTCTGCTACAATATTGACAAGTCATACAGTAACCAGAAGTTGACTAGTATCAAGGTATGAATAATTACAACCTAAACTATATTTCGTTTCTTTTTCAAAATGTTGACACTTTATGTATTTATTTCTAGTCTGATGCCAAGTTCACAGCAATTCATCAGTTTATTAAATTAACCTCTACGCTCAACATTATACGGTAATTTTTGAATTCTCTTAAAAATAATACATCGTATTTATCCATTATTTGAATTGTTCGACATTTTTATTTGTTTGTTACTAACGGTAGGCTGACGATGCGTTTGACCGAGGTGAAGAAGGCCCGTATGATCAAGGTCATGGCAGTGTACTATTCTCCAAAGAACATTTCAATAGTTGAGCTCAAGAATCACCGAAGCCTCTGGCAACTGGCTAAGAAAGTGACACTATCCCCGTCTCAAACGGACATCAAGCTGGACTTTAGTGTACCCATCACAGCGGCTAATCTCATTCTTGAGTTTAGCGAGTTTTATGAAAACGTGCAGGCTACGGCAGAGACGCTCCAGTGTCCCAGATGCTCCGCATCTGTCCCAGCTCAACCTGGAGTCTGTTCAAATTGTGGAGAGAACGTGTTCCAGTGTCACAAGTGTCGAGCTATTAATTATGACGAGAGGGATCCATTCCTCTGTCATTCATGCGGATTTTGTAAATATGCTAAGATGGATATAACACTTCTTGCGAAAACTATCGTCGCAGTAGATCCCATTGGTGGGTATTTCAAACTTTAAACATTTTGAAGTCATAAATATTACTGATAAACTAGGTAATTATTCAAATACTTGAAATTCCAGAAAATGAAGAGGATCATAAAAAAGCGGAAGGAGCCGTTTGTTCGTTTTTGGAAAAGGCTGATCAGACATACAAACAACAACAACAAATGAAGGCTGGACTTGAGGTAAATTCTCAACTACTCAAATATTTCCTAAATTATGTATTTATATCTAATTTATTGTCAAAGTTATTGTTTTTTCTTAAATTAAAGTGAATTTATAATAAAACAATTCCCATGTTCTTAGACGATGCTTCAGTCAATAAAGGAGAAGCGTTCAATGGCTGGACTATCAACTGCTGCCAGTCTCACGAGCAGTGCCATAGCATCCACGTCTCCATCGCAAGCCTTATTGGCGCAGTCTACTGCTCAGAGCTACGCATCCGTTGTTGCTGGTAAGGAAGCAAGAATACTCTACTCAAAAGTCATGCCTGGACTTATGTACTAAGATGTAATTAATTAGATGTTTTAATTGAAGCAGCTGCGAATGCCCTTAACAATAATGTGGCAGTTCTCAACCTTGGGGGTGGCGCTGGAGTTGGTGCAAGTGGTCAGGGAGGTTTAATGGTGGGCATGAGTCCAGCCAATGCAGCTCAGCTCCTTCAGTCTGCAGCAGCTGCTGGAGCAGTTGGAGCAGGAAATCATCCGCTCGCATTTCCTCAACCGCAACAACCCTCTGGGGCTGGGAGCGGGGGTAATTCCTCCTCACTCGTTCTCAAGAATGTGCAGAGCCTAGCCTACTGCTATGCAATTGACTGCAAGAACTCCTACGAAGAACTTAATCGGCTCATGAGAGTAAGATAAAGAATTTACTGTTAGATAATTGTGTTTTGATATTTTGTATTAAAACTTTTCAATAATCTAAAATGTCATTGATTGGTTTTGCAGAAAGTGGGTGCATACAGGAAGGAGATGTTGAAGGTGGATCCGAGTGCCTATCCTCTGGATACTATGGATAACGTCACGTGTCGTAAGTCTAAAAAATATCATATACTATTTCGTCTATGTTTTTTACAAAGTAAACACTAAATATTTCCCCCTGGTTAGGTCGATGCTATGGATGCATGGCCTCGAGCATAACTCTGTCTCTGAAGTTGCTCCAGTCTTTAATTACGGCCGGAAGTCCACGAGATCCGTTCCATTTAACATTTCTGAGTTTCCTGCTCCGCCTGTCCCAGTCTGCCGGTTCAACAGCGCTCAAGGAACAAGTCAAAAATGCACTCTGCTTCTTTGTCAAGGATGATCATCTTGCCACAACACAACTTACGAACATGATCAACTCTCGGTAATTGAACAACATATTTGTGTACTTATGGATTAGATTTGTGTTCAAAAAAATAACTTTGATATTTTTCCAGTGTCATTTCCGCATTGAAGAAAGAGTCTTGGTCAGATGTGAGCTTTGAGACCTCAGAGGAAATCTCCCTCCTGTCTTCACTTCTCCAAATGTACGACTCTTGTTGGGAAATTAAATTGCGAAGTCTCATGCTCGTCTTCACACATGCCGTACGAAGACTCAAGGATCCGGCCGTCACTGATCCAGGGCTTCTGCCATGTCTCAAAATTATACAGAATTTCATTCGGGTTACTCAGAGAGCTGGAGGAACAACGGTAAATTAGAAATAGATTAATATCTCTGTATACTTATATTGATTTAACAGTTTGAATTACTATTTCTATGTTCTATCTTGAATTAGGAGAGTGAGAATAGCAAGGAAACCACGACTACGCTGAGTCCACTGGAAGGTGTACATTCGAATTTGGAGTCCTGGATCCGTGGAGATGAAAACTATTCATTTGAGAATTGGAGAAGGCGCTTACCGAAAGAAGTAGTGAAGCGGAGTGCTCCATCTGAAGCTCCAAAACCAGGACCATCATCATCTAATGCTTTGTCGAGTGACGCTTCGCTTCCGGCGGGTGGTGGCAAAGTGAAGAGACGAGATGGTGGGGCTGGTGGACGTAAAGACAGAAAGAAAGAAGTTGTCGTTCTACCGTCTCCTCCTAAACCCAAAAAGGAAGACAGGGTTCAACAGAAGCGATCATACCTTCTCAGCAAGTACGGTCGGGTATGGATTGAGAAGTTCTTCAAGATCGACTCAAAGGCTCGACTTGAGTTTGACCAGCAGGAGCTTGGATGGATGAAGAAACTTATTTTCTGTCCCGGATCAATTCAGACACGTTCGGTCACAGCAGCTCTGCTCAAAGACCTTTCGACTATTCCTTCCCGGCGACTCAAGATCATGGAACTTCTCACGAGTTTCCTCAACGACTTACCACACTACGGAGAGTCATGTCGGGAGTTCATGGAACTCTACAGGGAACTTGCCACACCAGCCCAGTACTCCGCTTTTCTTAATGCTAAAGGTGCACTCAACATTGTTTGTCAACTACTGGATGAAGAAATTGAGAACCTACATCATCTCGAGTCTGTCACGCTCCACTCGGACCTCTCACAAGGTGAACTATCTTGACATTTGGTAAAGTTTAGTTTTAAATCGCTTTATTTACGGAGTTATTCATTTCTGATCTCAGGTGTTGCCGTATGGGAGCTCTCTCGCCTACTGTCAACTCTGGCAATTCCATCTGTATGCCGAACACGTCGTAAGTCACTTCTGTCCACAGTTCTGGGTGGATACTTGGCTCTGAAGAGACTTCGTCTCCATCGAACCCGTCCCATTGACGAGGCCCAGGAAATCCTGCTCACTCTGCTTGAGGAAATAACGAAAGGAACTGAAGAAGAGACCAAAGTCTTCATGTCCGTCTGTGTGGAAACACTCAAGAAGTGTCCAAAGGAAGACTTGACAACGCCTGTCTTTGTCTTTGAACGCCTATGTTCTCTCATCGTTCACGAAGAAAGTGACGTGGCCGAGTTCTACGTTACTATTGACAAGGATCCACAACAGGAGGACTTTCTACAGGTAAGGTATCTAAATTGAGGGCTTTTTATTTGTTTTTTTTGTTGACCGGAAATTGATTTTGTCAAATAATTTGACCCATTTTTCTAAAGCAATTCAAAATTGACCTTCCTCTTTCCAGGGCCGAATGTTGGGGAATCCTTATAGCAGCACAGACTCCGGGATAGGTCCGCTGATGCGGGACATCAAGAACAAAGTTTGCACGGACTGTGAGCTCGTGGCATTGCTCGAGGATGATAATGGAATGGAGCTTTTAGTCAATAATAAGATCATCTCCCTCGATCTGCCCGTCAAAGAAGTCTACAAACGGATTTGGCTCCCGACCAATGGTCAAATTGAACCAATGCGGATCGTGTACCGAATGAGAGGTTTACTCGGTGATGCTACTGAAGAGTTTATTGAGACTTTTGCCTCACCCTCGGATGGGCCAGAGGACAATGAAACAACTTACAAGCTTGCCATCGTCCTGGTTCACTGTGATGGACTCAAGGTAATTGAACTTTCATTGTTTAAGTATAAGGCTTTAAATGATTTTGCTTGAAAACTTCTGGAAATTATTGTTGTAGGTTGTACTGAACTCACTGGAGAACCTCATAGGCCAACAGTTTGTGGTATCCCGAGGAAAACCATTTATTGCTGTTATTCTCAAACTTGTTGGATACTGTGCCAAAATTAAGGCAGGTCGTGCAGCACTTGTTAATCCGGAACTGAATGCTGTTCAGACACTCCTTCCCATACTTCAGCTTTGTCTAGAACATGACCTGAATTGTATTCAGGGCTCCTCAGGAGTTGTGCACCTGGCTGATCAAGTTCTTGAGGTAAAACATTCGAAACGACCCAATTAAGATAACTAGACAAATATTCTAATGTATCCATTTGTTTTTGGTAGATCCTGGATACGATCCTGACGGATGCATATGAAATGGAGACAGAGGAATTTACAAGGTTTGCCAAGTCAAGAGGCTCAATGGAGGATATCAAGAAACTACTGGAACTCACGGGTAATAGGAAATAAGAATTATTAAGTCGGTTAGCTTAGGATTAGAATTTTCAGTGGTGTGGTTAATTGATTTAATCTAATTTTCAGATACGTTGAAAGGAAAACAGTCCACCATGGCGATTCATTTGAAGGTTTTGGGATGTCTGACGTTCACGGACAAGGAGAAAATGAGTCTAGTTATTGACAGCTACAAAGACTACTGGAACTTCTTCCGTTTTGACGAGGATCCCAACCCAGACTTTTCATTAAAAGTGAGCCCTTCGATTTATAAATCCTAATTACTAGTCCAATTAATGAAGTTCAAGTATATTTGATCGAGTACTAAGCCTTGTGTTGTTTCCTTGTCTTCTTTTATAGTTGGAACAGATTTGTACGCTAGTATCGAGTATTGAGAGCGGTCCATTCGGACGGACGTTCAAGGACTTGGCCCTTGAGTGTCAGGCTTTGGAAACCTGTTTGGAATATCTTCGGAAACGGTCTCCAAGTCTGGTCCCACCGCTTGGTCGTCCTGACTCAGACGAGTGGAAGGAAATGGTCTCTCGTCCTGCTCTCAAATACGTTCTGCGACTCCTCGCTGGATTCGCCACAGATCACGTACCAACACAGGTAATCACAGATTGCAAATCGCAGCGTCTTTTCCAGAAACTCAACTTGTGCTAGCGAAAGTCACTTGGTATGATGTTTATTTATACATTTTTGATAATTTATTTTGCAGGAAAAGATTAGTGAGTGTGTTCCAGTGATCCATCAATTAGAACAAGTTTCTTCGGACGAGCACGTTGGCTCACTTGCGGAAAATACACTGGAAGCTCTCCGATCTCATGAGAATGTAAGCTTGCAGCTCGCTAACTGATTCACCAAATTATTAAATATTAAAACGGCATCTGTAGCGTTTGTGTATGTGTGTTTGTGTTACAATGATTTATTAATTTCTGCAGATCTGGAAAGAAGTCCAAGGAGCCCGTCGTTCCACTCGAGAAGAGAAGAAGAGACTGGCAATGGCCATGCGTGCACGTCAACTGAATGCAATCGGAATGAAGACGAATGAAAAGGGTCAAGTGACAGCTGCAGCTGGGTCTACTCTCCTGGATCAGATGGAGGACTTGGCTGAAGAGTCTGGGCTCATCTGTGTCATTTGTCGTGAGGGCTACAAGTACCAGCCGACCAAAGTACTCGGCATCTACACCTTCTCCAAAAGATGTCTCGTGGAAGAGTCAGAAACTAAAACAAGGAAAATCTATGGCTACTGTACTGTCTCTCATTTTAATGTCGTTCATGTGGACTGTCACATGGCTGCCATCAGGTAATATATATTTTTAAAATTTCGTTTTGTGTAACTAGCAGTTTATAGTCAGTAAACTTAACGCTTTTGTTTCCTGACTTCTGAGTAGATTGGCCCGAGCCCGTGACGAATGGGAATCTGCATCTCTCCAGAATGCGAACACACGTTGCAATGGACTCATCCCGCTCTGGGGTCAACAGGTTCCGGAGTCCGCCTTTGCAGCCTGCTTGGCTCGTCATAATGCCTATTTACAAGGTAAGGGTGACGAGTCTAGCATTAGAGGAAATTGTTTCCAGTAGGACAAACAAAGCGTGGACTAATTAATTTTGTTAATTTATTTATTTGTAGAAGCCACAGGTAATCGGGATGTAGGCTTCTCCTCGGGTGCACATGACATCAAGTTGCTACTCTTGAGATTCGCTGAGGAAAAGACGTTCCACGAAGACACGGGCGGCGGTGGACCAGAGTCGAACATGCATCTGATTCCGTACTTGTTCCACACGGCCCTCTACGTTCTCAACACGACTCGAGTGGCACTCAAGGAAAGCTCCGCTGTGGACAAGTTCTTACTCCAGGCACAGAACCTTTGGAAGGATGATTTTGGAGCCACTGAAGGACCTTGTTTCTACCTGGTCGTGAGTCTCATGGTCCAGTCACCCAACAAGTGAGTCGAATATCTCCAATATAAATATGTATATCCCGGAGACTGTATAGGCTGTCCCGGAGGGGTGTGTCTTCCGCGATTCCAATCTAAATGATCCAACAATATTTTGTGTAGATGGGCGGAGACTCGAGTATCGTGGTTGAAGCGAATCTTGAGCTTCTGTGGCTACCGCACGAAGCGACTGGGCTCGGCTGAGTTCCAACACTATCGTCCTGGACTCATTTTCTTGTCACTCATTCATGGACTCTATACAATCGTTTTCAAGGTAAACATAAAACTTAAATAAAATCATATTCCTGCACTTGTTTACAGTACAGGTTTCACCTCAGTATTATTTCTGTTCAATTTGCAGGACGTACCTGTGACAGGTGGTGAGTGGTCTTCCATGTTGGCAGACTACATTCGAAAGAACGACGAAGCCATGATGAAATCCACGAGTGCTCTCCTGCTCGTCTATCAACAAAAAATGCTAACTGCAACAACCTTCGAAGAGATCCTGGCTTTTCTCGGTAAATAAGCAACAATTGAACTCATGTTACTGTTCTAAACCACTCACACTCAAATGCTCATCCATGATGTTATCTGAATTCAAATTATTGTAGCCTACCCTTCCTTGTTTTTCTAGGCTTATCTGATCACGCTGAGTTGAAGGATCCAGGCCTGTTCCTCACTACTCTCTGGAACGGAGTCTGAATTGAACCGAAGAGTCAACTAACTGCTAAACTAAAACTTTACTACAATTAATAGTCAAACCAACTTGATGGTTTCTAGAACATAATCCCTTCAACTTAAATTATACAATACTTTACTAACTACTTAGTTTGGAATTTGGATTTGAATATAAAATACAATGGGATTGGATTTAAGGATATTTCAAATTGGAAGTGGTCAGCTAAAATAAAA
>JAQFYU010001384.1:0-15096 GCA_034694905.1 Ceratophysella granulata
GTATATACTGTATTTATGTGTACGAAACGAACCCTTCATTGACTTCGTGCAGTCAGCAGGCCAGTTTAAAAACAATATTTCAATTGGAACCCCCCGGTCCTGAAACGGCGAGGAAATCACGAGCCATTCTTAAGAAAGCTAGTTAGAAAAGCCAATTTAGTTAGAGAACTAGCTAGGAAACTTATGTGCGTTCTCTTAATTTCGCAATTATAAATTATAACTTATAATACAGCACCTTTAAGGTTGAGAGTCACGGGATGTATAGTGTTTCACGAGCAATTTTGTTTTAGTAGTTGAAATCGATTTTCGTACAAAAATCGTCGTGCTGGGAATGTTCTAATCAATAAAATTGGTATTGAAGTGGATTAATCTGTGGAGTATGTAGGGATGGGGAGCGCATGTACATCAGAATATACATTGGGCCTTGGGTTTATCAGCTAATTAGATATATTCTTTGTTGTAGAGAGTTCTTCTGGAGACGCACATAAATATGAATAATACAATAACCCATAAATACGAACTGCGCATGTGCAGCTCTCCGGAGAGCTCTCCGAGCTGCTCTCCGGCCGCCTCCGGAGAGGAGAGCGGAGAGCTGGAGAGCTCTCCGGCTGACGCCGGAGAGGAGAGCAAAACTAAAAAATCACGTAATGACGTGAACTAGTATACTGCTATGCATATCAGCTCTCCATTATGCACCTAAAGCTAGTTTTGACAGCTCTCCGGAGAGCTCTCCCCTCCCCTCCGGAGAGCCGGAGAGAAGAAGCACTAGTTCACAGACGCCAACCCGAAGGTCCTTCACCATCTGCACGAGTCTGGGATTGTACCGAGTATGTTTTGTCTGCACAATACTTGAAATTTGAGTACAAAGCTCATTTCAGTGCTTAACGCGGTTTCGGTTGGCGGCCAAAAGTACTTTAAGGATTTAGTACGTGAAGGGTTTGAGTCAAAGCTCATTTTCAAGGCTGTCCCTACAAAGGCCAAATCTGGTGAGGACAAAGGAGTTACAGTGAACAACATGTTGAGAATAAATGACGTAACTAACTTCATGCCTGGGCACACACTGAAGTCTCTGATTGATCACAGTATCGTAAATGGAGCCGATTTTTTCCATCTTCGCAATACTTTTCCGGTTCTCCATGAAGCTCGTCCGGACCTCTTCAGAGGAGTCGCAGTTTTTCCTCCGTGCCACTCGATCGAACAACTCGAGTGTCTTCAACAAGAGAGCGGAGTTCTGCCTGCCGATGTTTTTTTCAACAAGGTTGAAGGAGAGCCACAACTTAGTGATCTACGGTACACTAAATATCTGGGAATTAGAGAGCAATTTAGAGCTACGTCACCCACGAGCTACTTCAAAGTAGTTAATGATCTAAACTGCTTGCAACTGGCTGGGGCTTTTGAGCATTTCCGACACAAATCTTTTGAAGAATCTTCACTTGACCCACTCTTCGTTTGGACACTTTCCGCATTCACGGTATGTTGTGCATTGTTCAAGAACAGAATTACATTGGAAATGTTGACATGCCCTCGTCAGAGCGAAGTTGTGGAGAAGCTCGTAAAAGGTGGGGTAAATATTCTAACCCAGAAGGTCTGCAACAGCAACTCACCCAGGTACGGTGATTATGACCATAACCAGAGTACAGTGGAAATTCTGTTCGTGGATAGGTATGGATCGAGTATAATTTATAGTATGAAATCCTAATTAAAATGGCCTGCCTAATATATTGAAATATTTTAGAAGACCAACTAAAATCTATATATTCCAGGTCACTTTCCTATGGAAAATGTCTCATGGGCCCGCTTCCTGTGGGGGAGTACAAATGGATGACTGATGAAGAGATTCGCTCATTTGACTTTAAGAATCATCCAACAGACACTGGCTATGGATACATCTTCCAGGTTACCTTGTACCTGCCAGTCCAATTCCACCACCTCTACAGAGATTTTCCACTCTGGAACGAGAACCGAAATGTTCAGCTGCTCGAAAGTCCCGCCTCAGCATCAAAAAAACTGTACGACGCCCGTAAGTACTCAGTGGATTCCTTGCGTCTCATGCTCACGATGTATCCTAAAGTTCAAGAGTCCTTCTACTACAAGAGTCTGCAATTCCTCCTCAACCATCATCACGAACTTGTCAAAGTCCACTGCGGGTTCAAGTTCCGAGAAGAAAGCTTTCTGGCTGACTACATCCAACAACATGTAGATGGAAGTAATGGAGCCAAATCAGCACTCGAGCGAGACCGAAGAAAACTCTTAATTAATTCCCTTGCAGGGAAATTTTTGGTTAATGATCTTGACTACCCGCAATTCGAGTACTGTCACACAAAGTCGCGCACCGTCTACCTCTTACGTCGGCACAATTTTCTTGACGTGGAGCAATTGGGAGAAAACCTAAGCTTGTTCCAATTTAGAAAGGCGAAAGGGGTCGACAGAAACCTTCGCATTATCGGAGCCGTAGAACTCGAAAATGCGAAGTTGGCGCTGTATGAGGCTTATTACACGCAATTAAAGTCTGTTTTAGGAGAAAATATAAAGTTATTATTTTCAAACACTGATTCACTGTTGGCTAGAATTGTTAACGCTGACGTGAGCTACTTGGAAAAATTTAGGTCGTTAAGTAACATATTTGACTTTTCCAATCTTGACAGAGACCACCCGCTGTATTCTGACACAAACCGAGGCAAGCCGGGCTACTTCAAAATAGCATATGACGAGATTCAGCAGTTTGTTGCAACACGAGTTACACAATACAGCCTAATTTACAAAGGAAGCGATTCGGTCGCTTACAAATGTTCTGGAATTTCGAAGCGTCTGATTCAAAATGCTGAGAGACATCAGGAGCTAGTAGCCGCTGTCAAGAATACCGCCAACCAAACTCTAGTTCATGGAGCCAGAATTATGGAACCTGAGACCATCCGTATTCATGTTGACGAGATTAAAATTGGAACCTCCCCAGATGTGAGCAGAATATTCTACAGCCCGACTCTTTCTGTTCCATTCGGATACCTTGAAGATCACTCTGCCATTATGATATCTATTTCTGTGTGAACTTGTTGTGTATACCAAGGATAACGTCATGCTGAATTGTACTTTTTGGACTTATAAATTAACTAAATTAACTCAGATATTCACGAAATTAAATTTTACACAAACTAATATGTGTGTGGCATGTATATGGTAGAGATCTGCAGTATGCTCCTTAGGTTAGTAGATTATTTTGTCAATGTTTAAAGAAAGCACAAAAAATTTAACAAAAAACTATAAAAACTGAATTGTATAATGTATGTCGTGGCTCGTCGCTCACTTTCTGTCTGGGTTATGTAAATCTAGGTAATATTAGGCTATGCCTTGATAGTAAATTTTAGAATAATTTTAGGAATATAGACCAAATTCTAGTCTAAATTTGTAACTTTGTAACTAGTCTTAAGTTTTTGTATTGTGATCGTTCGCTTCAGATCTTGTAATAAAGTGTATAGCAAAAACTGGAAGAGTTCAGAAAACTGCATTTATTTCGGGAATTTCAGAAATTCTCTTCATTATTGCTTTGGAACTCGCTTGATGTCGCTGTTTTAACGATGGACTGTAGCAGGGTTCGAGAATGTACAGGATTTTTACATGGTTTTCTATCCTCGAGAGGCTATAACGAAAGAATAAAAGTATTAGAGAATGCATCTCTAGAACAACTGAATTGCAAAACAGAAATAATTTTAAATTTCGATAAATATAGCCCAAGTTGCGTCATAAAGTGCCAGAGTTCGATAGAGCAACTTCTACTCCCGACCCAGAAGGGTCCAATTACAAGTAACGTAGGTTTGGTTAGGAGACTGTTTTGTTTCCACATTAAATCAATTATGCAGCTGGTAGCTTGCGCACTTTTGTTTGACCAAGAGTGTCAAATAAATTGTATATTAGAAACCGGTTTTAGCAGGGAGAATAATCAAATTCAGAGAGGCCGAGACTTGGATTACATATAAATGAAGACTAAACTTCAAATTTTATTCCATGTAAGTTTTTAATTCTACGTATGTCGTAAAGTACAATATAAGTTTAGGCGTAACTAAATGCTAGCTTAGTGTCTTACATTTCGTTTTTCATATACACCAGACCAATGCACAAATAGCCTAAGTTATTAGACGCGGAAAGTAGAATTCAGACAAGCATTGTGAACGCAACAAGCTCGCGTCTCACAAGAATCGAATTTGTTTGATGTCCAAGTAGTCGAGCTGGTCTTCAACAAATGTCGGGCCCCATTCATACTCCGCAATTTGAATGTAGGCCTTTAATGCAAGTGCAAGGCTACACGCACAACTTTCTCTCTCACGTCCATTAATCGTGCAGCTGGAACATTCCGGGTACATTTTGGCGGCCTTTCTTATGCGCAGCGGGACCAGCTCCTGGAATCTTTCTCCGAAGAACTTCAGATCAGTGAGAGAGACGAAGCGGTTTTGGAGAATGAATGAATTTTTGTAGTTGATGTCGGGAATATTATTAAAATTATTGACAATATTTCTTACAAAAACTGTATGTCGAGTGTTTGGGACTGCAAAATGAGTCGCTTCACTTTTCTTACATATCCATTGATATGTAGATGGAACGTAGTTCAGTGTTAAAATACAAAACTCGTAGGTCGGCACTGAGGTCCCAGCGTCGTGAATGCTTATGCCAAGGAAATTCATTTTTGACTACACGGTCCGATTCGCTACTTGAAACTGAGGGCGAGCTCTCAGCACCTTACACAAAATGAGAGTGAATTGTAGAAGGAAATGACCAACGTGTCGTTGTATTTTAGATTGCGCAAACTAGAATCTGCTGTTAAAAAGTGTGGATAGAGACGGCCTTTAAGAATATTGTGGAACACATATAGTGTAAAAAGTCCACATGTCAATGATTTGTGAGGCTGGAATTGACAGGTATTTGAAACAATTCTGCGAGTTTTAAAGACACGTGGCAGCACTAAGTTATATTTTTTCAACGGTTCGCCAAAACTATCAAAGTACAAGATTTCCTTTTCATTGAACATCACGAACAATAGCCAGTGGCCACGAGCCGCGCCTCGCACTGATGTATTGCAAAGGACAGCGAGAGGAGATGTTTTGTAATTAATCGTATGAAGCTCTTTGTTTGCCAAAACGTAGATTAACGGCTTTGTTCTAGATGAGTCACACGAGGCTAAGTACTTCATTGCATATTCCAAGGTTGTGTTGTCCATGATGAAACGAATATGTTGCGGTCACGGTTGATCAGAATTAAATTCTGAAAACGCCGAGAGATACGCAGTTTAGCGCTGCAGTTGTCGGAGTTTTGAGATGAATCTCGGCCTGGATATAAGAAAAAACTTATATAGTGAGGCAGATTTTTATACATGATAACTATTTTAATTATAAAAATTAATTTTTACTTACTCTCATGGAACCTCGTCTCTCTGGCTGTAGATTTCCACCTGAAACGGTGGTTGGCAGAAGATGAAACACGTAGAATGAATAGCCGTTGGGGTAATTATCCTTGGTGATCGAATTCCCAGTGGTTCTATTGGCTAAACAGTCAAACAATGACTTAAAAGCTAATTGGAAATTACTTGTTGTGTAATCCACAGTAATTGTCTGGTAGAGTATACTCTCGTGGTCACATTTCAGCGTAATATAGGCCAGTCCATTTGATTCGAAGTTAAATGGGCTTGCGTCTAAATTTCCGTTGTAAGCGCTTGACTGAAGAATTCCAAAAATGCAATATTGAGGCAGCTTTCCACTCCAGAGTAGGTCAGTCAGAAAAGTAGTTGATCCAATGGCTATCTGAGATATACGAGTGTCAACTTGTGTCACAGGGAATTGAGCAAGCGATCCCTTTGAAAATAGCGCTTGATGATTTTTCACTATATCCTGGCGAATCGTATTTACTTTTACATATAAATAGCACTCTTCTAGGCTTTATATATATGGTGAGCCTGTGACTCCACTTTTACTAGTAATAGAGCTCTGTAGGCAAAATTCTGGCTGGCTTCTGTTCATTCGAATTTCAATGGCAACTCCAGGAGGAATGTATCTTGTTTGTTGGAATATTCCGCTATTTATGGGTCCCAACATGTCAAAAATTCGTGACCCCAAATCCACGCGTTTCTTGAAACCCGAATTCGTGCTAGTGTCGTTAACATCATACTGTGAATCCTTGTAGAAAAGAGCCGAGGTGAGAAGTGTCGTCTCCTCACTTTTTCCAGTTGTGAGCAGGAGTGGAACAATGCTCTTGTATGGGAAGTTGCACATGTCATTCTCAACAATGACTCCGTTCATGCTTACTATCATGTTCTGTACCATTGAGTAGAAGAATAGATTGGATGGCCCAACAAAGTCTGTGTCGCCAAGAGCAGTACCGTCTTTATTGAGGATGCTTGCCTTCGAGTCAAATTGAAAATGAGTTTTAAATATTCTCAAAAATGGCATTGAATTATTAATGGAAAATCAGATTACCTTAACAAAGAGATACGAGCTAGCCAGATCGTAGTATTGTGTCTGAGATGCTTGAATATTGAATATGATCGGATCTAAATTGTCTCGTACGCTAGTAGAAGAATTTAAATTGAGCCATGTTGATGCTTCTACGCTAACGTCTGAAGGAGGAAGTTCAAAGAGGTTTAGGTTTGATCGGAAACCTAGTCTGGAACCTTCGTACGTGGTTACGTTGTTCATTTTACCGTTTCCACTTCTTAAATGCCTTCTGTGCCTTACAGCTGACCTTCTTCTTCAAAGACTTGCGAACTACTGATTTCTTTCTTCCAGATTTCTTCCTTTTCTTTCCTCCGCCGCTTTCGGATTTCTTTCTGTGTCCAACTTTATTTGCTTTACGACCTTTTGTTGAATTCCGTTTCCCGCCGCCTTTTCGGTGTCCTGGATTTTCTCTTAGGGCTCCCACTAATTTTACCGTGAAGCGGTATAGTATAAGGAAATACTAATGGGTTCAAGCCAGCTCCGCCTCCTATTTGACTTGTCTCACGTAACCTCTCCAGTCTGCATGTATTACTGTTGCACGCCATTTTCCTCATCATTGGTTAATACATATAATTATTAGTACAACTTGCTCGCTCCGAGAACAATTCTAGACTAGTTACGGAATTTCGAATTCATTACTTTTAAATGCAACTCCTGATGTGTAGAACGGAGGTCGTGTCCGCAGCAGCAGATAAATCGCTCCTATTCATATTTTCATCAAATAGCTGTAGTTGTATGTTTGCATTATTTCCCAGCTCAATCGGAATGTACTGAGGGCGGTCACATTTGACATGGACAGGTTCTGTGCCAATTTCGAACGGAATAAGCTTTAATACGCGCAACAGTTTTCCATTATACTCCTGATGTATGATTATGCTGCAGGTTAGTACATGAAAATGAGGTGCTAGGCTTAAATTGATAGTGCTGTAGGTAGGATACGAGGATGAGAATCTTGAAAATCTAGTTCCGGCAGGCAGACCAAATAGTGTATTTAAAAAGTTTGATAAAGCCACCACTTTCCCACCCGATCCGACGTCATCCAATTCAAGCGTTTTCCCATCATACACAAATTCTATTTGAAATGATTCAATACATGTATTCATCTCTGAGATTAGGTCAACCACTGTTTAAATGCGTGGTTCTTGGCAAATTAAAGTTGAAACTTCGTCTCTGTAGATAGTGATGTCCATTCTGTCTGTGATCTCAATCTCATTGTATAGCAGTTGACTAAACTCTTCTTCTGCTTGATGCTTTCCGGCTGTGTAATGGTCTCTTGAGAACCCGAGTGCTTCCAAATACGCCTTTGTCATGGTCACATTGTATCCCTCTTGACTAAGGTTAAGGATGTAATATGCTTTGTTGTCCGTTGTAACCAACAAGTTGAAATGTAGTCTGATACCCCTCGACTTGAATTCATTGTTGCAATGCTCTACGAATGACTGTATTCGGCCAGGTGTTTTTGAAATAAAATGATCCGAACGAAACGTCGTTGTAACTTTTATTTGGTTGTCGTCTGTTCCTGGGTTAAAAATTGTCCGCTTTTGCTTGGTTTCACTTGGTGTGAAGTACAAATCCATCAAAGCCACCTCAAGTTTATATCCGCCTTCTCCAAGCTGCCCGACTAGTTTATTTGTAAAATCTGTATTAACGTTAAATGGAAAATATTCATGGCATGCAGAACTTGAAACGGTAATATACTTCGATGTAGGCGTGCTGGGATACTTCAACTTAAAAACATCCATTATTTCTTGGGTATTGAAACAAGCTGCAGTTCTTCCGAATAAAAACTTCCTGTTCAATGGAAAGAATTTATTATTTTCAGAAAGTACTAAAACCCGCGATATGTTGAGATAATGAAAGATAGATTTAATGATAGATGCCCTCTATTTTTTCGCCACTTAGATCCTCTAAGTAGTAGTAGTTAGCTGGAACGGACCTAATTGCTCGAACTATTTTATATATTTCTCGTATCCAAGCTTCTGACGCACTTGGCTTGTCAAACGTCAACTTAGCGGCGCTTATTCTCACCAAATCATCTACTTTAAACAATAATGGCTTGGGTTTCTGCTTTGCTAAATTCCCGAAGAGTCTGTCCCATATTACGCTTTGATCCTTTTCTGTGACTTCAGATAGTTTGAACCCGGTCGCTGAATGTTTGGTGTTATTATAGTTATTTACAATGTCTGGTAATATACTAATTATGTTGTTACTTCCTGTCTGCGTGTGCGCACGAGCAAGCTTCTTACGAATGGTAGCTATGACCCGTTCGGCATGACTCGATTTAATTGTGGAATATACACTAAACATCTTGATTTTGTACTTCTGAAGCAGAGCTTTGACCATCTTGTTGTAGAACTCCTTTAAACGAATATACATGATTATTTAAAGTCACACTGCTAAGTATTTGATATGTGCATGGTAACTTGCCTTCCCATGGTCCACAAGGAGAAACTTTGGTTTGACCTTACATCGCTTAAAATGGCTTTTGATCCTTTAGATACGTCTTCCATGGACTTTGATTTTAAATTCTGAGTCCATAAGTATCTACTAAATGTATCTATGACGACCTATGAAATAGTATTGAAATAGTATATGAGATTATTAAATAATGAATTCAAATATGGAATATATAGCCAAATGGAGGTAATTACCAAAATGTATTGGAATCCTTTATTGTATTTACTAATATTCTTAATGGAGAGCAAATCAGCCCCAAATTGAAAGTTCTGAAAAAATACACGTGTTGTTCTTTTCTGAAACTTTTTTTTGATCCTGTGGTGCAGCGTGTAGGATTCTAACTCAGAAAGCGCTTTGCATCTTTATAGTTTCTACTAGCAAGAAATGAAGGATATCCTGAGAAGCAGCCTGTTAGTTTTGGATTTACGTAATCCTTTTTTATTGTTCTGGCAGACATATTGAGATGAATCTCTTTTAAGCGAGTCAAACAGACACTAGTGCTCACGGCAAGTTATACATCAAATATATACATAAGTTTGCGACAGAAATATACAATTATGGGTTAACATAGTACATAATTACATGTTAGCTTCAATATCTAATAGCCGAAGGTGTTCCCTGTTCCATTGGTCAAAATGATTTCCGTTGATTCGCACAAGTTCTGGTCTAAGCTCTTGTGACAGGATGACATGCTCCAGTTTCCGGCATCTACTAATGCCAACAAAGAAAACAGAAGGGCTTTGTCGGAAGAATAGAGAAGCTCGGTTTTCCCCGCCAGGTATCCCAATGCAAACCTAGAAAATCGTCTCTGAAGAGGTATACATATAAAAAATGAAAGTTTCCATTTGATTTACCCGTTCAAGCGTGGCTCCCTGTGCCCTGCAAAATATACAATCTAAAACTAATTCAAGTAAAACACAT
Source organism: Ceratophysella granulata (assembly GCA_034694905.1). Lineage (NCBI taxonomy): Eukaryota > Metazoa > Arthropoda > Collembola > Poduromorpha > Hypogastruridae > Ceratophysella > Ceratophysella granulata. Next base: position 9,855 of record JAQFYU010001384.1, read on the forward strand.
TATCAGTGATACATACGCATTGTAGATATGAATTGATCCAGTTCACCTGTTGTACAGGTCTACAGCAGCTTTATCGGCGAATAAATACATGGAGCTCTCTGCGAACTGCTTCAGGTCTTCGTCATTTATACGCGACAATTGTCGGCTATTTAATACCGATATATCATGATTTGTAATTTCACCACGCCGGATCCGGGAAAGTAGCCCACGGAATAACTGCTCTCCGCTTCCAATTTGTCTCATTTGTTCCTTATGACATAAATGTTAAAGTGTGAATTCGTAATCCATTTTTTGTAATTCTTTATAGTACCTCATACCTAAAAAAATAAAGCCTTATCGAATTTAGCATATGCAAGGGCTCCGCAAAGTTCAAGTCCTTCCAGCCCATGCTCAGGATCGTGAATTGCCTTGTTCAAAACTGCATCTGCCACAAGCTTTAACTTATACCAAGAAAAATGGTTTTAGAAAATGATGTCAACGGACGCTATACAGTTTTCAATTTACTCACTTGGGCGTTGTCACCGAAAAGAATTATGTTCTTTCCTCCAAAATCGAGTTCCGTTTCAAATACCAATTTCAAAAGTTCGCAAAAGTACCCAAACAGTGAACAGCCAACCATACTGTACATTGATTATAGAAAATTTAATGGTTTCGTGTGTCTGTAAATCAAATTTTCAAGCTTACCTGATCTCGTCGATTATAAAATACTCTACGCCTATCAGGGACGCTTTTGCAGCAAGTAGCCCATCTGCGATCGGAGCAGACCTATAGAAGTATGGCATTCGTAGTGCTGAGTGTATTGTGTAGCCAGATATAAGAAAACTTGCACAGCCAGTGAAACAAAGTATTCTGCATTGTTTTCTATTCTTCTTGAATAAAGGTCGCAAACAATTTATAGGATGCGATTTCCCAGTGCCAGGATCTCCTAAATAATCCATTGAATGAACTATCATTCACATTAAGTTTGTTTTACACACCGGATACAACAAGTAGAAGCTGCTCCTTTGGAAATTTTATATGGCTCTCCACAAGATCGTATGCCTTCCTTTGCTTTCTATTCAATGTAACTGGATCCGCATCTCTGAAATCTGTAATTATTGGGCATGCCTTTCTTGCTGAAGGAATAAAGTCTTCAGGTCTAAATATTACTTTAGGCCGAATGGCCTTTCCTTGAGCCGTTCGCTTCATGCTTATCGCAATCCGACCAACAAAGCAATGAACTTACATGAATGCGTTTCTTTAACCTAAATTTTGTCTCTGAGATGAATGGATAGTTATCAAATGAATTGAAATGAATTCTGTGACGATTCACAAGCTTAATGAGTATTAATGAGGAATTTCACACTTGAGTAAGAAGGGAAGATCTAGCAGGGCGTCATTCTACTTCATTTAACACGACCCTAAATCTAAGTTTTCTGCTTTGGACAGAATTAATGTTCTACATGTCGGGGAAATGAATTGGCCACGTGTCTAGCTTAAACCATAATGTGAAAATTATTTATTATTTTCAGATTTTCTCACGCTGTCCGGCTGTGCACGCGTGCAACTAACCTGGATTCATATGGAATGGTCACCCTATTTTCCCCCACACGTATATAAGGACCATGTCACGATGCTAAGGGTGTCACTCGTCTTTAGTCTCTCACTCGCAAATCCAATTGGACTTGACTTCTCTAAACTGTAACTGTAAACCTGTCTTAAGCACACTGCCGAAGAATGAACTCTCAAGACGTTGACGAGCGTGTTCCCTCCTTCCCCAACCTGCCAAACCAGAAGCTTCCAGGGTACCGATGCGTACGGAAGCTAGAATACTCTGACATCGACACCGATTCTGAAGATGAAGGTCAGGGAACAAATTTAAAATTTAGATCAGTAAACACAAAAAATTCCAATATTCGAGAATATAATACGTTCTTTCTTTTAGGCGAACTAAAAGTCGACTCTGAGAATCGACGAGGTCCTCGGTCAATGCTGGCTGGCGGTCAGGAAGCTGAACCGGGGTCAAACAAGCGGAAACATGAGGCCTTCCCGGTGTTTGACGTAGCAAACTTGCGTGGTGAAGAATATTTGGAAAAATGCAAAGGCATTCAACTCAATGCTACAAATGTAGACCACTTTTTTGGAGAATCTGGACTTGTGCATAGCTTTGGCTTAGTCACAAAGGTCAACGTGCGGATCGGATTCTGCCCCGTTGGCAGGGTAAGTAAATTATTTATTTAAAAGTGTAAGACACAATACAATATTTTGTATTGATTTCGCGCTCTGATTTTCTAGGTCTGGAAATTGTACGTTCGGAAAAACAATGTGAATAGCAAGCCAAGCATCTTGCAAATACTCTACACTGATTTACCGGACCTGACTGGACATTTGCGAAATCTTGTAGAAAGGATCCAAGCGTCCGTCGAGGAGGGATTTGACCTGAAATTTAATTTAAAAAATACAGGCTTTCTGGTTTCATCCTGTCTCGTACTACACGTCATCCGGACAGTGTCGTGTACGTACTGTCTGGCAAATCGGGCAAATATACAGCGTGTATATAAATATCCCGAATGATTCGAGCTCATACGACAGGTTCTTCGGTCCACGGGTAAGACCTCGTTCTGTCATTACGCTGACTAGCGTAAAATGTTACTTTTTGCATTTAGAACGTTTTTTTTTCTGGCAAATATCTAGATCAAACTCGTGCTGCCGGAAGTACTGCAGTTCATTGATCTTGTAAAGGACATCCAGAAACGTTGTCCTTCGTTTCAGAAGATGAAGCAATAACTGAGAATGAATAAAGCAGTGTAAATTTGCAGTCGAAGTAACTTTTGCTCTGGAGAACGAAGCGAAAGTAAATTTATGTATTGTCTATCCGTCGAACAAGATGATTTTCCAGATAATTAAATAGAAACTAGAACAAATTAGGTCTCCAAATTTTGTATTCTAGTATCTAGAAACCCATTCTCGTAAGAATACAAATTTAACAAACTTATACAAATTAATTATAATATGTATTAGGCACACATTAAAAATACAGCTTAAATTTCAGGACATTGGAAATGAGTATGTAAAAATGTAAATAAATGAGACCGTCGATTCAATTGAGCATCAATCTTGCTCGGCCTGTAATTGCGAAACATGCTTCTTCGTGTTCTCTCATAGGATTCCTCTTCAGCATAGAATCAAAGATTTCTGAGTTGCTCTTCCTCAAATACTTCTGCACAAGAATAAAGTTATGACACATATTTCGGAGAAGGCGGAAGTAAAAAGCATATTTTCCCGTTCCAATCGAAACTGGCATTTTCCTTTCAAAAAAGTACAGTCCATCTAAATAGAAGGAACATTTGCATTAAACAATTTAATGTTCACTATAGACAGGTTAGGGTAATCTGCAATCCCATACAGCATGACCTTACAAGTTACCTGGTCGCATGACCAGCCCATTAATTGGTGGGATGGGTTTCTTAACTCGTGAATAAAGTCCCGCAGAAATACTGGTTTTCTTTTCGGGTAGAGAAATCGGAACTGTGCTTCGGTGGCTGCTGGGCTCGATGTCAACTTTGGCTGCTGTGAAATAAAACATGCAGAGTTAAAGAGTAGTTCGAAATCACTATGAGTGAATGGTTTTCGGATTCAGAGAGTGTTAGTATTCATGGAGCTCATGATTCCTCACAACTCAGAGATTGATTCCTCAGAGAGCAAAATTCAAAAGAGTAGTTTGTTTGCCTGAACAGCTGACTCACCTGTGACATTGACAGTGCTCCCTGGAAGTTCTGATTCCGGCCGGCGGGTGACGTGTTGAGATAGTTTCGCGTCACCTTGAGTTCAAAAAAAAATACATTCATTCTGTTATGTGCAAATTCGCAAAATAGAGATATTGACAATCAGTATTAAATTCAATGCTTACCTGCTTTTGTGTCCAAAAGCTCAGTCTGTTGGGTAGGCTGATGGAGGGCCAAGTCTGCATTAAATATTGTTTTCGCCGGAGCTGTAGTCGGATTACGGTCAACAACAGCCACAGGGACTTCGCGTCCTCGCTGCCTCGCTTCTGTACCGCTTACTGCCATTTCCGACAACGGTTGGTTGATGACGCGTTGAGATGTGTGCCTAAATGGAAAATACAGCCGTTTTACATGTGTAAGTTCACGATACACAAAATACAATATATTTACAATTAACATTTAATTCAATGCTTACTTGATTTTGAGTCCAAGTGCCCAAGTGGGTGGGTAGGCCCAACGGAGGCAGAGTCCGGTCTGAGAAACGATGTGTCAGAAGAGAAACTGACATTGACTCCTCCTTTTCTGTAGTTGTGTTCCAAATGTGTCTCCAGGACGACTGGCACGGGTTTGTCACTTCCGCTAGCGAATGAATGCAACTGCATTCCTAAATTACGAGAAAGACAAAAAGTGTAATGTAAAAATTATAGCAAGGACGGGGAAAATATACATTAAAGCTCAAATTTTGACGAATCATTTTCAAATGCTGTTTTGTAGTTTTTACACAAGCGGACATAGACTAGTTAGTTCAATGTAAACGTATGTAGTCTATCATGCTTATTTAATTGTTAATGTTGTTTATATCTTACTTCAAATATCTCTGTGAACGTATGTGTACCTTTTCGTTGATCCACGTGTGTAGTTCCCTGAGAAATATTCCGCGAGGCCATGGCCGTTGCTTCTGTCCCACTAGGACACTGGCTGTACAACTTCCATTCCGGATGCTCATGGATGGCAAGGGTGTCTTTACACAAACAAATCCGTTCGCAACTTTCCCGAAGCGACAGTTCATCTCCAAACATTTGGAGCAATTCCACTCAACTTTGCAGGACTCGATTAAATTGAAGAACCCCGAAATAAGCATAAAACCCAAATATACTGTGTATAAACCCATGGTTTTGAACCGAATAACCGCTATTGTGCAAACAGCTAATAAATCAAATATCTAGATCAAAGTAGTTCAATCCTGTTCCTTTCCACTTTGAGAATGAATTAAAAATATTTTTCTTCAGTAATTTCTCTTCGATCATTTAATTCATCGTATAAATAAATATAAACGGTGAGTCATTAGACCTCCTACAAAGAATATAGTAGTGCGTCCATACATCTCTCTCCGTCCTGCCGCCGACGTATGTAGACTAGCCGTTAAAATGTCATCACTGGATCCTGATCTTCCGACTTTTACCCTCAATGTGGCTGACTGATATGAGCTGATATGCTCCTGAAACTAGACTACTAACTTAACGAATATTCCACCTCAT
>JAQFYU010001385.1:0-15093 GCA_034694905.1 Ceratophysella granulata
TTATTTTGCAAACTGGTTAGCAGTTAGCATCTCCTAGTCATTTTGTAAACTGGCCAACATCTGTAGTAATTTTAGAAACTGGTTAACATCTCAAGTCATTTTGTAAACTAGCTTGCATTTCTTGTCCTTTGGTAAACTTAAACTGACTAACTTCTGTAGTCAATTTGTAAACTGACTAGCATCTTTATTCCTAGTCAATTTGGAAACTGTTTAAAATTTCTAGTCATTTTGTAAACTGGCTAAGACCTGTAGTCATTTTTCAAACTGGGTAACATCTCTAGTCATTTTGCAAACTGGCTAATATCTGTAGTCATTTTGTAAAAATGACAAACATTTTAATCATTTTGCAAACTGGCTAACATCTGTAGTAATTTTGGAAACTGGTTAGCATCTCGAGTCATTGTGTATAAACTGGCTAGTATCTGTAGCTATTCTGCAAACTGGCTAGCATCTCTTGTAATTTTGTAAATTGGCTAGCATCTCAATTCATATATTGTAAAATGGTTAGCGTCTTTAGTCCTTTGGTAAACTTAAACTGGCTAAACATCTGTAGTCATTTAGTAAACTAACTAACATCTCTATCTCTAGTCATTTTGGAAACTGTTTAACATTTCTAGTCCTTTTGTAAACTTACTAAGACCTGTAGTCATTTTTCAAACTGGCTTACATCTGTAGTCAATTTGAAAAATGACTAACAGTTTTAGTCAATTTGCAAACTGGCTAACATTTCTAGTCATTTTGCAACTCGCAAGCATCTCTAATAATATCTGTAACATTGGCTTGCCAGTTTGCAAAATATGACTGGAGATGTTAGTCAGTTTGTAAAAGCCCGTCATTTTGCAAACTGGCTGAGTTTCCGTATTGACTCTTACATATAGTTTAAGCATTTGGAAGAATATATGTGCATAATTTTTTTAGTACCCATATACAGCAACCTGCCATAGCTTCGTCTATAATAACTGCAAATCACCTTCAGCTTTGGGTGTCATGTAAATCAATAAATCACCAATTGAAGGAGTTTGAGAATTTTTTCAGCAGATGCTCAAAGGAAATAACATTTCTAAAATTGTTGGAAATCAAATCCTAAAATTTGCATACGGAGTAAGATGGCTGACATGGAGGAATAATTCAAGGAGCGACAGTAAAGTAATTTACGAAAACTGGTAATGCCTCCAGTGGTTCAGTGCCAATAAATTTGCATTTTATGCATACAAATTAAGATTCGATTTTATTTAGCGTCTCTACAAAGTAGCTCAATTAAATCTTAGTTGACAATGACCTTATTACAATTCCTACATTGTGTTTTTTCCGTCATTTTTATAAAGACCTTGCCAAAATTCCACCCTCTTCTGGAATGGGTTCACATGAACGTATGGATCCAGTCCAATATTCAAGTAATTCAGTTCACCCGACTCAATTTCCTTCTTTGACACTGGAGCCCATTTCGGCTTATTTCTCATTGCCACTTGAGGATCACTACAGTAAAAACATAAAATAAAATAATTGTTTGCCAAAAACCACCTTCAAAAAATGAGTTATTTTTTAAGTTACCCAGATGTTGCAAAACTGACAAAAGTTTTGACAAAAGCCTTAGAAAATTCCACATCGTCTTCATCTTTCACTTCATTTTTTGAAACTAGTGACGATGGAGTATCCGGATTTCCTGCGTTGAACAAGTATGACAGCTCGTCCGCATGTGTCGTCACATCTGTGTAGTCACAAGTCACAACTTACAATTTTTCGAATAATGTTATATGATGAATGCTTTTTCAATGTGGTCATTGTTAATTTGCATAATATGCATACTCAACACTTCAGAAATTCCGAAGAAGCTCAATATTGACCAATCCTTGCGTTGATGTGTGATTAAGCCAGTGTAGACAGTTGTATGCTTTGCCAAGTCCAGTGCTGTCTCCTGGATGTTTCTTAGAAACCAGGAGTCAGTGTACATGTTGATCAAGTTTTCTCTACTCGTCATATTGATCTCATCCTTTCCAAAGTAGAACTGGCGAATTTTCTGCGTTACTTCTTTACTTCGTTGTGCAAATTCGGGTTCGTGGTTAAACCAGAGTGTTAAAGGTGCAACACGTTCCCAATCCTTGTTGAGTTGGTCGAGCAATGGTGGAATCCTTAGTATTGCTGTGGAATAAAATATTATATATTTAAGCACTGAAAATTTGTATGTATGTAAGTTTGTAATGTATATTGAGATGTAAACTTTAATTTAGGTTCAACGTTTTAGATTTTAGAGGCCCTGACGCCTGACCCTTAAAATAATGTCCAAATTGTTTTCTCTGTACCATCAGCATGAAAAAGGCTGCCCTCTTCCCTGTTCACAGTCATGATGATGGGCACCGGATGAAATTGACCTGACTTGAGAATATCCCTCGGAGCATGTTCTAAAAACGGTTCCGGATTAAGGTCACTCTTGATTTCCCGAGAAGGTGGCCATATAATCATGGGATCTATATAGAATTTCTGAAAAATTGACCAATATCGATATATTATTTGACCAGAGAATGTGCATTTTATCATAGATAATTTGAATTGTATAAAATACCTATGTAGTATTATGATTCCAATTGATTGGGTAAATAAAAATAATGTAAGTATTGAAGTGTGCTGCAAAAACATTCGCCATTTTATTTAAATTTAAAATAACACCTGTTTGTTGTAAGTTCGTGTCTGTTCACAGCATCACCTATGCTTGTTCAATAAGTTGAATTACTTTTGAAACTAATTTGTTTCACCGAATTTGAGAATTATTACTCTTTACTACGTATATAATGGTGGAATGTCGTGTATCACACCTTCTGTCACACAATAGCTTTTGTTAACATATTTAGTATGATATGCATATATTATACAGATGCAATGATTATATTCAAATGTGTGGTCAGGTGAAAATTAGAATTATAAAATGAACGAAATATATTTCGCAAATTCAATACGCAGGCCGGTGCTTAGAATTATTTCATGGGCCAGCTAGTCATTTTATTTAAACGGAGTCACAGGTTACAGTATTTGTGCTGGTAACCGCTATTATATCGCCATTTAATTTTTTATATATGAATCTCTCCTAAGCTACGCACTAATATCATATATTCCTTCCTGTTAATTTGTTAGGTTTCTCCCTGTAAAGCTAAAAGATTTAGTTTAGCTCGCAAGACACTTACCGCAAATATTCCCGATGCTTCTGTAATTTCAGCTACAGATTTGGTTCTGAGACAATCAACGAGTTCCTTTGTAGTTTCTGTTCTGCATTTCAAATATTTTCCAGCGGTAATGGAATTTGACAAAGTGGTTTCGGTAAATGCCCACGAATTGGCTGCAGTTCCACTTTGAGCTATTGCACGATGAAAGAGTCCTAAAATCCACATAAATCTTAGTTTTAAACCCTTATTTGTAAAACATTGAAAAATAAATCAGTTGTTCGAACCTTTAGTTGTTGGTGAAAGCACTAAATGCACAACAGATGCTGCAGCAGCGCTTTCACCGCTGATTGTCACACGGGAAGCGTCTCCGCCAAAGGCTTCGATATTTTTCTGAACCCTTAATATAAATAAAAATATTGGCAATTAATTCTGAAATAATATTACCTGATTCATCAATCATTAATCATCACCAATTACCATTTTAAAGCGAGTACTTGATCTTTCAGCCCCATATTACCCGAAACGATTCCGTCTCCAGTATTCAAAAATCCTGCGTTCAAAAGTGGAATATTAATGTATCTAAATAATATGCTCATTTTATGTTTTAAAAATACCCAGGATTCCAAGTCTGTAGTTAAATGTGACCAGCACAACTTCTTCGTCCATGAAATATTTTCCTCCATAAACGTCGCTGCTACCGAAAAAATATCCTAGATTACAAAATATCATATTTTAAGCAAAAAATTGTCTTTTCGTTAAAAAAACAAGTCAATTCATGCTTTTATAGGTTATAAGCGCTTCTGACCAAAACTAAGCCCAAACAATAATTCACAGGGCATGTATTTAAACAAGGCGATAATAATGAGTCATAAAACAAACACATAAGCACTCAGGGCAGTAAAATTTATGTTTTCCATCGGACCTTTTTTTCGACAAAAAATGTCAAGCGAGGAGCGGTTACATGATCGACAATTCCGTCTTTTTATCGCCGGTTAAAATGTTAGACCATTTTATGGTAACCAGTCAATTTAATGTTGAACAATAGTAATTTGCTTACCCCCGCCGTGTATGAAGACATAGACAGGCCGTTTCCTATTGTCAGCCTAAAATATCCAGGTAAAAATTAAAATTCAGACAATCGAAACGAAACTGATCTTAGATACACAATTTTCATAAATACAAAGCTTGGCACCTTTGGCGTGAACACATTCACAGTTAAGCAATCTTCTCTCCCAAATTGTTCTTTAGTGGCTAAATTAGCTTGGACACATTGAGATCCGAACTCAGTTGCATCCTTGGTTCCATTCCAGACTGGACTTGGCACAGAAACCTTCAAAACAGAATTAAGATAATTATTTTAGTTAGTTGTAAAGTTATTTTTAAAAAAAATACCCACCTTAAATCGGGTTGGAATAATTCCATACTGAATTCCGAGATAGGCTTCATACGTATTCCCATTTCTCGACTCTAAACATTTCCCTTTCAAAATGCCATTGGGTGTTGTAACAGTTGGAGCTCCTGTTGCATGACTAACTACAAGAAAATTAGCTAAACCCACTAAAATTAACGGAGTCAATTGGAGATGCATCCTGATGCAAGGTTAGTGATTCACTGTCAGCTAGGTTGCAAATTGGCTAAGATGCAAAATTGGTACATTAGTGTTGCTTGGATCATATCACAAATCACATCGCAAGGCTCGAAGAACAAAATTATTCAAGATTTTCCTACTTCAAATTGCACGTCGTAATATGGCTAAATTAAATCACGTCATCAGCAAGGATTTTTTAAAATCGAGTGTAAGTGATAAGTTGCATTAATTTTTTTTAGACCTGGACAACTTTTTCGTCTGTTTAAAAAATAAAATTGGAGTTTTGCATTATAATAAGTTTTTCCTTCAGCCAACAAATGAAGTTGAACGAGTATTTGAGTGACACTGACGACGTACCTAGCTTTATTTGCATATCATCTTCAATTAAGGATTCCAGCCAAGTAATTGTGGAGGATATAAAATTACAATTCAATTTGAATGTCCTTATGGGACTTGTACAATTTTTCCCAGAAGTCAACTCGTTCCTGGAACGGCTTGATATGGACATATGGGTTAAGTCCAATATTTAAGAAGTTGAGGTAACCGGTTTCAATTTCCTTTTTTCCGACAGGTTTCCACTTGGGTTTCTTGCCAAGGACGACTGTTGGAATTCTGGTAATTCAAATAATTTTTTTTTAAATAGTATTTTTTAAGTATTAGTTGATTGAATGGATTATTGGACATTTACCCTGAAGAAGCGAAACTGACGAAAGTTTTGATAAATGCCTTTGAAAATTGGAGATCCTCCTTCTCAGCAACATCAACTGGAGCAACAAAGGCATGGACTGCATTTGGGTTTATCAAGTTGTACAGATAGGAAACTTCGTCGCAATGTACAGTTATGCCTAAAAATTCAGTATTTGAAAACAAATTACCTGGATGAATTCACTTAAGAGTAATCTATTCATTCATAGCTGAAGCTGTATTTCGCGTCCTTCAAGATAAAGCGTCGGTTTTAGTTAAAATTGGGTCAAAACTAACTCATTTTGCTGAGCATATATGAGCATATATGATCTGTTCACATTGTGAATCGGATGGTTGACGGTAATCTGCTATAGCGTTAATACCGAGGATTGAGGATTGAGGATGTATCTCGACCCAAACTAAATAAGGTCAAGGTTTAGACAAAATAAGGTCAAAAGAATTCACTTTGATGAGTTTTAGCACAAGTTGATGACTGGCCTGAGTGGTGTATATAGCGAGTAGATGGCAAAACTCACTAATCTTCAGTTTTGAAAGAATGTGCTGAAGCTGTATTTCGCGCCCTACTAGATATAAGGTCAGTTTTAGTCATAATTAGGTACCAAATAGTCAATTCGGGTTTGTTATAAGCATTAGCCGATATTTGACCAGGTTACATTGCGAATTACATGGCTGAAACGGTAATTTATGCGATTAGTGCTAGGCCTGAATTTCGATTCAAACTACGCAAAGGGTCAGGTCTCAGGTCTAGTCAAATAAGGTCCAAAATAGCCAACTCGGTAAGTTGTTTGACCTGTACATAAATGCTGAACTCGCCAATTTAGACTAAATCACAAGCCGATGTTTGACTAATATTTTTTTTGTTATTCAGCCTTGGTTCAACCTACCAACCGTTGAAGGTCAGGTGGTTGTTGAACCAAAGTATGAAGAATCAATAATACCTGACCTTCCACAAAATCTGTTGCACTTGCGTAATTTAATTCCAGTGCGCATTATTTCAAAATTGTACATTACACTTAAGCAGCTTTGTAATTGCTTTAAAAATTATTAAGCACATAACACATAATTACCTAAATTTTCAGTAACTCCGAAATAGCTAAGAAGACTCCAATCCTTCCGAACATGTGTTATCAAGCCAGTATAAACTGTTGTGTGCTTTGCTAGATCAAGCGCCGTCTGATGAATCCCCGGGAGGAACCAGGAGTCAGTATAAAGATTAGTCAAGTTTTCTTCTTTCTGCAATGTGATTTCGTCATTTCCAAAATAAAACTTGTACAATTTCTTGGCCACGTCCTTCTGGTGAGCCAGTCTTGGGTCATTTTCGTATAGGAAAGTAATGGGAGCAACTCGGTCCCATTCTTCATTCAATTGTTTCAGTAGAAGCGGATTTCTCAAAATTACTGTAATCGAAAGTAAGCATTTATAAATTAAATTCAATTGTACATAATTTTTTGGTTTTATTCGTACTTGCAGCATGTAACAAGCTGCCTTCCTCCTTGTTGATGGTCATGAGCACAGGAATCCGCTGGAATTCGCCGGACTTGAGAATGTTCACCGGTGAGTCACTTAGAAATGGTTGCGGGTTACGTTCAGTTGTAATTTCTTTAGTTAGTGTGAAGGGGAACGCCGGGTCAATGTAGAAAGATCTGAAGGAGCTCTGTGCTGACAAGATCTGAGCTGCAGGTGCCTTCTTCAGACATGCAACCATCTCCGCCGAACTTTCAGTGTCACAGTCCACCTGTTTGGCAACTAACATGGCCGTTGGTAAAGAACTTTCTCGGTATGCCCAGACATTAGTTGGCGACCCGCTTTGGGAGATGACGCGATGAAGTAAGCCTGCAAATTACATATCTTTAGATAAAAATTGCAAAAAATGATGTGAATTGATATGTACCTTGAGATAATGGTGAAATTAGTAAAAACAAAGCAGATGCTCCTCCAGCACTTTCACCGCTAACCGTAACTCGGGACGCATCTCCGCCAAATGCTTCAACATTATCTCGAATCCAGCGAAGGGCCAAAACTTGATCTTTAGAACCCATATTCCCGGATACAACGCCATCCCGTGTATTCAAATATCCTGGAATTTAAATAGTAATTCGTCTTATTCAATGGGTAAATATTTCTGCTCCATTAAAAAGCTGTATTGTGCACCAACAATTTGAATTTCGGACAACGTACCAAATATCCCAAGTCTGTAATTAATTGTGACCACGACGATTTCTTCGTCCATGAGGAATTTTGCTCCGTACCTTATATAAATAATGTATCATAAATCATATCATAACATAACTTGATTTGTATTCACTTTTTAACACATGGTTCAATCCGCCTTATTGAACTTACCCGTCACCTGAGCCAAGTGTAAATCCTAGATATAAGAAAATACACAAAACAATTTAAGTTTTCGTTAATGTACGTGAAAACGGATTTTTCATTACAATTATATTTGCGAAAAGCATGTTTGTTTAATAAAAATTACCTCCACCATGAAGAAACACAAGAACCGGTCTCTTGTTGCTGTCCGCCTAACGTCATTCGAAATCATTAATACTTTGACTAATTATAATGAAGCACAATTTGATCAAATCAGTTTTATCATGAGTGTATATTGCTACATCCAATTACCTTAGGTGTATAAACATTTAGGAACAAACAGTCTTCATCGCCGAGAAGTTTGCCATCCGGTAGGTTAGGCTGAATACAGGCTGATCCGAATTCGGTAGCATCTTTTGTACCTTCCCATGCAGGGCTGGCTACGGAATCCTTGGGTCAAAAATATAATTAAATTGAATGTCATGAATTTACCAAAAAATTATTGAGTCAAAACTACCTCGAATCGTTCAGGCACAACTCCATATCGAATTCCAACAAATGCATCATATTTCCGTCCATCTCTTGAGACGAAACGCTTTCCTTTCAATTTTCCGAATTCGGTCTTAACAGTAGGAAACTCTGCGTAGCAAAAACTAATTGAGACGAGGATCAGGCAAAATGTAATATAACCCAAATTAGCCATCTTCACCCGTGAATTGAAGGAACTCTATCTCCGCTGTTGTACATAGTAACACTCAGTTGAAGGCGGAAAATTAAGAACAATTACCGGTTCCTAACCCGGCTCCAACTTTTACCATTTTTATAGAGCTTGTTTATCTCAGAAAGAACTCAGATGTCAACATAATCATTTTACAGTCTAGCCACAAGGCCAAATCCATTTTGAACTCATCATTATAGGTGATGTACAGAGGACGACGAGCAACTGGGCATCGAATAACATTATGAGATATCGTCAAAATTGAAACGAGTATTGGATTTACATTACATGCGGTCTGTCTGGCCTCTGAAGATCAATGGAATCAAGACGTCTTACAAAACCAGCACAGTAGAGGCACCGAAACAATAAAACGTAAAAACCTGTATTTTAAATGATAGCAGAATTAAATTAAGGTTGCGTCTTTCCTGCTTCCCTTTTCATCAAACATCAAACCAGTATGTAAATTAATAAGAAATTATATTCTTGATTAATCGAAGGTCAACGGCGACACTACCGTAGTCGTGATTCGTGATTGAAACTTATGGAGACAATTGGTATTTTTAAATACGCAGAATTCAAAATCCTGATTGATCACAAAAAACTCAAACGCATTCTATGAATTACTTATACGAATTAGATGGATATACGAGGGCTGTCCCAACAATAACGGGTATGATATATTGTAGTTCGGAGCAAGCGGGTTTGGCTTAACACAAAATGTAAACTAATTTTTTATGAATACTTATGAGATTTGGAATGGAACTCTTTCGAACTTATTAATCGTGAGAAAGTTTGAGATCTCAACTGGAGAAATGAATTCAGGCCCGTTACTTTTGGAACAACCCTCGAAGAAAGGACAGCAGAATTTCTGGATACTGACCCTGGCTTGTTTTGATTTGTTGTATTTATCCAGAAAGGCTTCATGCACCACCACATTGCATAAAATAAACTGTTAAAATAATTAGAACAAATCAAAAAATCAAAGCATAAAATAAAAACATTTAAACATTTTGAGTTAGTGAATTGAACATTGGCTCATTGGCTGATACTTGTTATTTGTGTGTATAAATCCTGAAACCATATTCTGTAGTTCTGTACACAAGCGAAGGCAACAATAATTTAATTAAATAGGCAAATGAATGTAATCACAATTCGTCCTTATCCCAATTTCTGTCGTATTTGTACAATTTTCCCCAGAACGCCATTCGTTTCTGAAATGGTTTGACATGGACGAAAGGATCCAGCCCAATATTCAAGAAGTTGAGGTCACCCGATTCAATTTCCTTCTTGGAGACGGAGTTCCATTTCGGCTTCTTGCCCATCGTTACTTTCGGTATTCTGAAAATTGAAAAATTGGAAAGTAATCAAAATTCCAACAACAAAGTAAAATAAGTTATTAGAATTCTCAATTCTTACCCAGAAGATGCGAAACTCACAAACATTTTCACCAAAGCTTTGGAGAATTCAACATCTTCCTTCTTAGAAACGTCTTTTGGAGAAACAAGCGGAGGGGTTTTTGATTCGGGATTGGCCATATTGTAAAGGTATGAAACTTCGTCACAATGTGTTGTTACGCCTGTGAAAATGTTAAATATAAGTTAGCATTCACTTGACATGTGAGATGTAACACAAGAATTTGCACATTGCTTACCCAGATTTTCAGTAATCCCGAGTAGGGAAAGCATACTCCAGTCCTTCCGCTGATGCGTTATCAAGCCGGTGTAGACAGTCGTATACTTAGCCAGGTAAAGCGCTGTGTCATGAATTCCTTTCAAAAACCAGGAATCCGTGTACAGATTCGTTAAATTCTCTTCCTTCTGCAGAGTGATTTTATCATTTCCAAAGTAAAACTTGTACAGCTTCTTGGACACTTCCTTCCGGTGAGTTTGGAGACCCGGATCCTTTTCATACTGAAAGGTAATTGGTGCAACTCGACCCCATTCTTCATTCAATTCCTTCAGTAATGGCGGATTTCGTAATATAGCTGGAAATTAAAATTCGATGTTGTCACTCAGGATTTTCAAATAAGGTGAAATGTCTTAATTTGCTGATTCTTGGTACCTGCAGCATGGAACAAACTGCCTTCCTCTCTGTTGATGGTCATGAGAACAGGAATTCGATGAAATTCACCCGCTTTCAGAATGTCCGCTGGCGTATCACGGAGAAACGGATGCGGGTTCCGCTGATTTCTCGTTTCCATGGTCGGCACAAAAGGAAACATGTGGTCCAGATAGAAAGTCTTGAAGGAGCCTTGTGCCACTAAGATCTGGGACAGAGGTTTTTTCCGGAGGCATGCAACCAGTTCCGTTGAACTTCCAGCATTACATTCCAACTTTTTCCCAACCTGCATGGCTATTGGTAAAGTACTTTCTTGGTAGGCCCAGGTATTGGTGGCGGTCCCGCTCTGGGAAATGATGTTATGGAATAAACCTGTATGTAAATAACAATTAGGCTTTTAAAAATGTTTCAATTTGAAGTGGGGAAGTGGGGAAAGCATCTCTCACCTTTGGTCAATGGAGAAATCAGCAAAAAGATGGCCGACGCTCCGCCAGCACTTTCGCCGCTAACGGTAACCCGAGCAGGATCTCCGCCAAAGGCTTCAATGTTCGCTTGAATCCAACGAAGAGCTAGAACTTGATCCTTTAATCCCATGTTCCCCGTTGTGACGCCGTCTCGTGTGTCCAAAAATCCTAAAATCAGTAATAACTTAATCGGCGATAAATAAAAACATCTATTTGGCGTTATATAAACCGTTTGTTTTAACTTTAACATCCATTTAGGAGCATTCGAATAGCTTTTAAAATTAAACTGGACCCAAATGCTAAAAACATGAAAGCAAACACTTACCAAATATTCCAAGGCGGTGATTAATTGTGACCAGTACAACCTCTTCATCCATGAAGTACTTAGCGCCGTATCTATCCAGACCATAATGCAATAAGCCGAAAATGAAGTACATTTTGAAACACGTATTCAAAGATTATGAATTGCATTTACCCGTCACCGCCGCCGAGCATGAATCCTGAATTAAACAATGCAAATTCTTATTATTAGTTCACTTGGAATAAATTGAAATGAAAAATGAAGTACTCATTCATGACTCACGAGTCATAGGTTTAAAAATGTTGTTTTTCCATTACCCCCGCCGTGAATGAATACCAGCACAGGTCGTTTTGTGTTGTCAGCCTAAAAATCCATAATTAAATCGGAAATGATCTAATCAACACGTTATTTCGTGTTAAGAATTTAAAAATTAACCTTTGGCGTGTAGACATTTAAAAACAAACAATCCTCTGCTCCCACCACTTCCCCAGGTACAAGGTTTGGCTGGATACACGGTGGTCCAAACTCCGTTGCATCTTGAGTGCCTTCCCATGCTGGACTGGCCACCGAATCCTTTAAAAACATTATAATTGCAATAGGAAATCAATTAATCATCACATTTCAATTATTTATTGTACATTGATTTCTAAATTGCAAATTGTAGCTGAAATACCCCAAATCGTTCTGCTACAACTCCAAAGCGGATTCCAAGAAACGCTTCATATTCTCGCCCACCTCTTGACACCAGATGCTTCCCTTGCAAAACGCCGGCTTCAGTTTTAACTAGAGGAAATTCTGCGGAGCTGCTTACTGAGATGACAGCTGCAAATATAAATAGATAATATGTAACAAAATGATCCATTGTTTCGGGTCAATAAGCTGTATACTGGATTTGGATGACTTTTATTATAAATTCCCTATTCTTATGTGATATGCCTTGTCTTATGCAAACATCTTCCCGGTCTCAGAACCGACAGGAATCAAGCATAGGAGCAGAAAATACAGGTGAGTTCCCATAGTATAGGTACCGCATCAAGTTAAGACGGCGGTTCAAGGTCACCTGTATTGAGATGAGTTCTTTACTTTCAAGGTGAGAACTGAGTACACAAGTGTGTACATTACATTGGGCGTAGAAAGAGCGTAAGAGCGTGTTGCATAAGTTAAGTTATGCTGTAAGGCGTATCTTTGCGTACACACTTGAATCGGCTCTTCATAATTTTTAACAGAGTGTTTTATTTGTTATTAATCTTCCTAATTAATGTAGGATTAACACGTGACCTTTGAAGGCTCACTTTTGATAAGTTAGTCTTTAGCAATCCAATGTTGCACGATTTTATGTTATGGATTCGAGTTTTCATTTGCTTGCTTGTAGCACAATACAGGTTTCGGTAAGAAAAATGTGGCGCTACAGTTCGGTTTTTTCAAATTTTTCGCCTTGCTTCTTGTAAATCTTTTTCCAGAACTCCATTCTCGATTTAAATGGGTTTTTGTGGAAAAACGGTTCAAGTCCAAGGTTGAACCAGTCCAGTTCACCTGATGTAACTTCCTGCTTTGTGATTGGTGTCCAGTCCGGGGAATTGTCGAATGGTACTTTAGGAACTCTGTCAATGAATAATATATAATTTCATGTCGCAATCTGTTTAAAGAATGGCTACCGTGTTATACAATTGAATTGATGCCTACCCGGTTGTAGCAAAACTTGTCACCATTTTGATAAATGCTTTGGACATTTCCACATCGTCCGGCTCGGACACATCCTTAATTGAATATTCCTTGAACCCATCGGAGGGTGTGTCCAGCACAGGAGTGAAAAGAAAAGCTAGGTCATCCCCGTGCGCAGCGCCTGAAAACAACATGTCAGAATCAATTTTATTAAATCATAGACATAAGTCAACTCATTGTTTCTATATTTTTATAGATTATTGAATGTTCTTACCTAGGACTTCATTAAGTCCAAAAAATTTAATAATACTGTAATCTTTTCTAACATGTGTGAACAGTCCAGTGTAGACAAGCACATGCTTGGCCATATGAAGAGCAGTATCTGTAATTCCTTTAAGAAACAGAGCATCTGTGTAGAGGTCAACCAGGCTTTGCTCATTTTCTAAAGTGATGTTGTCCTCTCCAAAGTAAAATTCACGTAATTCTTTGGAAATTTCGTCAATATGTGGAGCTAAACCCGGAAGTTCATCATAGTAGAACGTGATAGGAGCTATACGGGACCAATCTTCGTCCAAAGGTTTTCTGAGCGCCTCATTCCGTAAAATCACTGAAATTCAGAAGAGGTCTCAAAATAGAAATGGTGGTAGGTTTTCATTTTAAGTGCATTTCTTAGTGAATCTACGCACTTGCAGCGCTGAGCGTAATGCCCTCATCCTTCATGATGATGAATACAGTTGGAACTTGGTTGAAATCTCCGGATTTCAGAATATCAATTGGAAGCCGGTCCAAGAATGGTTCGGGGTTAAGCTTATTCTTGATTTCCAATGTTGGTGAAAATGGTGCAAATGGATCCATATTGTATTTCTATAATTTAATAAAAAATTTGAATTTCGATATTTATTATAGATTTGGACATGAACGTTATGCTTTGATTGTTTACTTTTTTAGATTACTCACCTTAAAAGTAACTTGTTCAGTGAGAAGTTCACCCACCGTCTTCCCTCGAAGACATGCAACAAGTTCCTCTGAGTTATCCGTATTGCAGTTCAATTTCTGACCAATTGCTACCGCATTCGATAACGTATTTTGTTTAAAGGCCCACGGATTTGTTGCTGCACCGCTTTGAGCAATGACTCGATGAAATAATCCTGGAACGGGACACAATAAGTTAATATCTCGAATTTTTACCAATATTTGTGTAAGTTTTAGGTACTATATAGATTTATACCCTTGGCTAACGGTGAAACGGTCAGAAAACTGACCGAAGCTCCTCCAGCACTTTCTCCTTGAATAGTCACCCTGGACGGATCTCCACCAAATGCTTCAATATTCTGCTGAACCCAACGAAGTGCTTGAACCTGGTCACGTAAGCCCATATTCCCGGTAATAACTCCATCACCGGTGGTTAGAAATCCTGAATAGAGATTTGAACAATTATGAATATTTCTGTCATTTTCAACAGAAAACATCGGAGAACGAGCATACCAAGAATTCCAACGCGATAGGCAATTGCGACAAAGACCACGTCTTCATCCATGTAGTAATTCGCACCGTGCTGATCCGTTGCGCCACAGTTGAAGCCTGATGTTTATTTAAAATTTAATTGTAAAACAGTAGTATATTTTCGATTTGTGTTATCTTTGATTTTACCTACCTCCGCCGTGAATGTAGACAATTACCGGTCGCTTCTTCTTGTCAGCCTGTAAGTCGATCAAAAGATTGAAGAATATTATTTCTCAGTAAGCATGTACTATGCATACACATACATACATACAAGCATATGTTATTCTCAATACCAGTTTAATTAGGTTTCGAACTGTAATTAGATTATTAGTTCAAAAAATGCATTCATTCAAGTAAATACCAAAATTTTTCATAAACGTAGAATTTGTGGCTGTGGCTAGAACCCGATTTTAAAGCATTCCTTTCTTATTGCAACATCGAAATATGGAACCTGAATCCCAAGCGTTTGTAATTGTAATACATATATATGGTTTTAATTAAAATAAACAGTATAAACTGATAAATGAGACCTGGCTACCAAGCAGAAGCAATAATGTGACAAGTCAATGAGGAAAAACTATTAAGCATATATGGGTCCCAGTTTATGAGTATGAAGCAGTTGCTAT
>JAQFYU010001386.1:0-15093 GCA_034694905.1 Ceratophysella granulata
TTTTGAAACCAGTTGCGCTGTGCGTAGCAATTCTGCAGAGATATCTCTGTTGGAAACTTATGCTTGAATGCTTTAGGATAGCGTGAAGGCAATTATACTCATTGTGCATAAATTACCCTGCAGAAACTCTAGGTTGAAAAGGTCCGAAATTACTGTTGGGTTATCCGTCAGAATCCTTCTCATACGATTCGCCAGAATTCTGTTCAGACATTTTGACTTGGGTGTGTTCTGACACTTATTTATGCGTTCTAAAGTTAACTATGCGATCGAAAAGTTACTTATGCGCTCGAAAACTTAGTTATGCGCTCGAAAGGTTACTTATGCGCTCGAAAAGGTATTTATGCGTTTCTTGAAATTATTTAAACGCCGGGAGAAGATTATTATGTGCTTGGTAAAATCCCACCCTTTGAATTTATGCTTTATATATCCTACTGGGAACAATTCCTTATGTCAATGTACATTTTCTAGGAAAATCATCTATTCTTCTCAAATAGAGGCGTCAGTTGCTTTTTTGCAAATAAATAATTCCGTTCAAAGTAGACATATTGCAAGGTATTCCGGATCAGTTTCAGGTCAGGTACCTTATCGGGTCAGGTGTCATGTTCCAGAATTGCTTGACCTGATCCGATATTTTTCAGGTCAGCCAGTTTTAAATCGAAAATATTTTGGATCAGTTTTGGTTATGCGACTACCTGAGCCTGACCGGACCTGGCCTGATATGGTTTCGGGCACCTGAATTTCGAAATTGAGCATCGTTTGCGAAGTAATAACAGGGCCGCCAAGCTTCGAATTCTAGAAATTTATAGGGGAAAGAGAGAATCTGCCCTCAATACAACATCATAGTACGAGCCATAGCGCGTAAAACCATTAGTTAGGTAACTTGTTGCAACAACTTTGAATTTTTTCTGCATGAGTCGGCATTTGAAGTCACATTTACAATGTACAAGGACGTTAGTGGTAAGGTAAGGTAATAATTATCAAAGAAGTTATGCAAAAAATTTAAAATTTATAATTTCAAAAAGGCCAGATCAGGTAATCATGAAAACCTGACCTGAAAATTCGAGTTCAGTGCAGGTGAATGGTCGACCTGATCTGACACAAATCAGAAACCAGGTTCAGGTTGGTTCCTTTTCTACCCGAAATATTTCGAATCAGGTCGGGTTCAGGTCGGATACCTGACCTGTTCCGATCCCTAGTTCAAAGTGGTTTTCTCCACTTTTCGCATCCGTATCAGAAAATATGCATTCTGTCGTCATTGCATGTCCCTGTCACTCACACCTCTTGGCATTATCTTAACACGAATAATACTTTCGCATTTTCAACTATTTCCATACACGATTCTTTATTATCATCCGTTACCTATCATAAGCGTAATTGTATAATTAGAAAGTAAGCACGTACTACTGAACGGAAAATAAAGATTTAGAAGTAGGTATGCCATGTTTATTGAGTCAGACAGCTAAAGGTTGTTGACTTTACATTCTAGATGCCTCATCTCATTCGAGAATGATGTTGCTTCCTGGAGTTAATTTCAGTTTGCCCTAGTTGAAGGTCAAAGTCGTGTTGTTGTTTTAGGCCGATGTGGGTTTGTTCAAATTTTAGAACCATCGGTACCAGTAATTTCTGTTAAATCTCGAATTGCAAATTAGAAATGTGCCAGGTACGAATATTATTTCGAACAGCATAAAAGCAGAATGCAAATTACTTCTCCACTTCACTTCTTGACTTGTTCTTGACATTTCAGCGCTAAAAACAGCCTCATTTACCAATCCCCGAACAACGGTGTTGGTCTGGTCCCAAGCTGTTGCAGGAACAAGAAGCTCAACACTTTGAAGTCATGGCTCTTTTGAATATGTCATCAGAACCAAGGTCCCTCAACATCTTGAAGAATAGTGGGGAGGAGACTGGAGTTAACATCGAAATGACCCATTCTGTCATGACTCCGATTGGATCTTTGTCCGTGTAAGTAAAGTCACATCTGTTTTGGTTCTGAAGAGGAGGAAACATATGGACGAGAGAGGTACAAACACATGAAGAATCTAGGTACTAGCCTAGCGGTAGTGCGGAGGGGAAAAGGGAAGATGAAGGAAGGAAGAGGAGTATAAGGGAGAAACAGATATATTTTTTAAATTGTCAGAAAAGCCATATGTTCTGGTATCGTCAAGTCAAGATATTAGTAAATCGAAGAAAATGTAGCAGGGGGAAGGTAAAGACAAAAAAGGAAAGAAAACGGAGAAAGGAAACGGTTGGGAAGAAGAAAGAAAAGAAGAGTATAGGAGAAGATAGAAACGAAGACAATGGGAAAAGAAGGAAAGAGAGGAAAGATGGAAGGAAAACGAAAAACGAGAAAGTGGAAGTAAGAAAAAGAAAGAAAGATGGAAGGAACAGAAGTGAGAAGGTGAGAGGGGAAGGAACGAGAGGAGAAGAGAGAAATGCGAGAAGAGAGGACGGGAAGGGGGAGAAAAATTAAGAGAAATACGAAAACAGAAAAGAAGAGGAATAAGAAGAGAAAGAAAGGGGGAAAGGAGAAGAGGATAAAAAGGAGAGACGTGAGAAACTAGAAGGGGAAAGGAAGGAAAAGAAATGAGAGAAATGAGAAGAGGTAGAGCGGGAGAGAAATGAGAAAATAGAATAGGAAAGAAAAGAGAAGAGAGAACAGGATAGAAGAGGAGTGAAATTGGGAGAAAATTGAAAATAGAAGGTAGGAGAGGAGAAGAGAGAAAGGAGAGAGAAATGAGAAAATAGAAAGGGAAAAGGAGAATAGAGAAAGGGGAAAGTAAAACAAGGAAAAGGAGAATTGGAAAGCATAGGACAAAAAGGAAAGCAGAAACCGAAGTGAGAAAGGGAGCGGAAAGGAAAAATTGTAGTACTTCGGGTTCATGAATCGTATTCTATTAAAAAATGACATTTAAAAAATAGTTCAAAAATTTTCAAAACGAAGAGTTGCAAAGGTGGTATTGCAATTAGGATTAGGAATTCGGAATGCATTGAAGTATTCATTGGACGTGTGAGGAAATTTAATTTAATTGCAATTAAAATTATCAAAATTTTTGGGAGGAGATTCTTCGGCCTTGGGAGGAAATCTTCAAACTGATGGAAAATTTTATACTTGGTATAATTATGTCAGTTGATTTAGTCTAGGCAGTTACTTATGACGAAGTTCATATAGTTTGTGGTGTCGTGTTCTCATTTCATAGTGACGCGGGTGGTGCAGCGGAGTCTTCTAATGTTGGAACCAATGGGGATGGAAAGGCTGAGCAACAACCAGGTAAAATATATTTTGTTGTCCCTTGAACTTTTTTTCTCTCTGCGCCCTTGAAAGAATCACATTGTTCTTGAATTCAAATTAAATTTTGAGCGAAGCAATTCTAGAACTGTCTCCCAAAGTAGCACCGACGGGCGGCGTCAGAAGTCAAAATGAAGTGCAGGTCGAAATGGCAGCCACGACGGTCGACGTCAACAACAATGAAAACTTGGAGACCATGTGCCGAATTTGCCGTGACGATTCTGGAGAAATGGAGAC
The DNA here is from genome assembly GCA_034694905.1 of Ceratophysella granulata. Taxonomy (NCBI): domain Eukaryota; kingdom Metazoa; phylum Arthropoda; class Collembola; order Poduromorpha; family Hypogastruridae; genus Ceratophysella; species Ceratophysella granulata. The sequence goes on from JAQFYU010001386.1 coordinate 3,524, forward strand.
TATGAGAGCTTGCATGTGCAAAGGTAGAATGAGCCTATTATTTACGTGTGAATGACCTATTAAAGTTTTGACTTTGAATTTGAACAACTACATAGTAGCTTCTTTTGCGCAAAGCCTAAATCTTCAATATGTGCATTTGTTTGTTGTATTATGAAGGATCCATGGGATTGTTTCATCCCACCTGCTTGGAAAAATGGCTTCTTCAGTCTGGAAGACGAGCGTGCGAAATATGCACGTTTGGATATTCGATTACTTCCGAGCGTCGGGTAAAATAAACTTTCCCTATTTCATTAAAATCAAGAATTTACTTTCAACAATTTCTACTCGAATTAGTACAAGGGATTTACTATGCTGAGAGAGTGGTTTAAAACAACCACGTGTCTCCTGGACATCGGTATGTGGATTAATGCTCTAATTCCGCTCATCTCCGTATTTGGAGTGTGCGTGCTTTGGATTACAACCTTCAGGGCCAAAGGATATCCTAATGGAGAGGTAATTGTTAAAATATGTACCAAAATTATCCTTTTAATTCTGGTGCTAAGGAGCTAATGTCATTTCACAGCTCTACACCTACATCATCGCTGGATCTGTTATTTTGTTGACCGTGCTGGTAGTCATTTCGATTGCCTGTGCCTTTGTCTGGTGTGGATGGATATCGGTGTAAGAACAATTTTAATTATTATAAGCTAAAGAATTGGCAAAATCCAAAGTTAATTATCTGTTTCACAGGGGGGAATTCCGTAGCTGGTTGAACTGGAAGGCGAAGACCAATGTCATCTTGAAAGTGTTGCCTATTACAGTATCTGAAATTGAGGCTCAGGCTTGGAATAGAGATCATGCACGAGCGGACGTTATTTTGCTTCAACCCGAACCGACTATTCGTGATCATGGAATTGGAATTCAAGTGTGAACTCATTGGAATATACAAATTTAAAATTATTCAATTGGCTTAGGAGAAATTAAAATATGGTAGTAACATGATGGAATAAAATAAATCAACTTTATTGGATTTGAATAGAAACTAAGGAATATGCTTATCTTCAACATATATAATTCTTTTTTGGAAATATGATCCTAGATACTTTAGTGTCAGCTGGCCCACTTTCACCTATTCACCAGAAATTCAATCATTCAAAAAATCTTTCTTAACTTGTCACTAGGTTATAATTGATACGAAATATATATCCATACCAAAATAAGAATTATATATGAATTAAAGTCATGGTTTACACTGATAAGCGCATGCACTTCTTAGATGCTCAAAACAAATTTTCCCGCATGACCTTCTACGTGCATCCAACTTTGAAGTGAAACTGACACAGAATAGGAATTAAAATTAGAAATGAGAAAGCAAGCAGTTGAGTTAAAGTGGACTGCTATATCCAAGTCAAAATGGGATATAATATGCTATGGTGAGGTGAGATCTGATTTAGTTTTTAATTAAACAAGTTTGACAATTGCATGGTGACGTTGAATAAATCTACTGATCAAATACATATATTTTTCTGCGTTCGGCGTTTCACATCAATTCAATATCCATATTAAGCGGATTTAAAAATATAAAAAATGAAATTCAAAAGTTTAAATTATGAGAGCTCAAAATTCAAGAGCCGCAACCTTGCTATAATGAGTGAATTGGATATATTTATTAATTTATTTCAACCAACCGTATTACACAACACACACATTAACATTTATTACAATACAAAACAGAGGGCCTACCTATAATAAATGAGATTTAAACTCCAGGGCTTAGTATTGAATGACGAATTATGAAGGAAGAGAGCAAAAAAGTGGATTTGGTTTCGAACTTTTGGAACGAGAAAAACTCACTTTCCAAATTCCATCCAACCCTTATAGCTTTAAACTTTTGCCCAAACAAACCAACCCTTCTTGTTGTGGTGTGTGACGCGAGAGCCGGAGAACTAGGGTGAAAGCGAGGTTATTTATATGGTATGAATACGGCAAAAAATAGCAGTGCTTTTCGGCTTGGCTGCAGCCACCAGTCTTTCGTTCATTATTTTATTAATAAAATGTTAATTATTCATTATTTCATTAAATATGCAAATAAATACAGTACCATTATTGTCCCTTCCATTTGAAAAATTTCAACACACCAGAACAAGATACTAATTATGTAAGCTTGAAAATATCACTGAATAAATGAGCGCATAGTATTTCAAAAATATTTTGGAAGCTGATGAAACACCCTTTGTGTAAGATAAGTAATCGAACTCAAAATGTAAAACTAGAATTAGGTTAGCATGGATGAATAATTAAAGCAAATAACGGCGATAATTTCTTAAAACTGTGGGCGTCTTGCCCTTTGTTGACTTTCATTTTTTTGAAGAACACATCGCTGTTGTTGCCGGGAATAACCATCCATGTCAATGCAATATTTTTGTAAACGGAAATCATCTTGTTTTCGAAATTCAGGAACTGCTTTAATCGAATACACATATTTTAAATAACTTGGATTCGGTCAGTCAATGTCATAGCCAAGGGTGTTTGAATTAGCAAATCAATCAATTCACAATATGTCAAGATTATACATATGTTTAGGTCATGTTAGGTCAGGCTTAAAGTGATTTTCATTTATTCCAAATTGAGGATCACAGGCTTTGGTCCTACCTAACTCCTAACATACTTAGCATAATTGTCAAGCCAAATGTGTGAACTGGCCAGTAGTGGTCATTGTTGATTCTCAATTGTCAACAAAGATTTGCTCAAAAGGGGTAATGATTCTGGTATTCACCCTGTATATTCAGATATGACATTGACATAAAACATTTGTAATATATGGTAACGCCATAATCAAGTTGTGCCAAGTTGTTCATCAACATCAATTCCATTTTGCAAATGCCCAGATTCCAGCCTAGTGTTCTCAGTTCCAAGCCAAGAAATGCTATTGTAAAATTGGGTCTTACGCCTAAACCACTTCCCTTGTTCACACGCCGACAACGAAGAAGGGACATAAAGTTTTATTACCTTCTTGCCTCTTCTACTCAAAAATAAAGATATGAGTGTTGATAAATAGATTCTGAGCTTGAGGCTTTTAAATTCTCCAAATCCAAACCGGATACTTGAGTGTATTAAATCAACTAACGCTCCTACACGTGCGTCTCTCTAAATATTTGGTCCAATAGTAGTGTGGAGCACAGAACCAGACTCAAGATCATAAAACTTGATGAATTTGAGTCAGAAACTCAGCTCAACCTACAGTAAAGTTTGTATGAGTCCAAAACCTCCAATTAAATGTCCATTCCCAAAGTCCACATCATCATCTTTTACTACGCCGCTTCGTTCGTGTGTGTAAGGACATTTTTATTCATTGAAGGAGTTTTTGGTCCACGTCCGTCCGAGATTGGAAGAAGATGTAGTGGCAGGGCATGGCGTGGGGGTCTTCTTGAGTAGTTAAGTTTCTGATCTTCTCAATTGTTCTATGCCAAGTTTGAAAGGGAAGTATTTGGTGGACTGAACCTCACTTCCCCGTCAACAATTCCCTCAGTCATCAGTTCACCTCTGCCTGTCCTACGGACCAGACGTCCCAAAAAAAACTCGGATTCCTACCCTCTTCTGGTTCCTCAATCACCCGATTTTTTTTATTACACCGTCTCCGTCTTCACTTCCAAAAGGTAAGCGATCATTACGGGAAGGGTTCGGATAGTTTGGGAGAAGTCGGGAGGTCCTTCCAAGGGCTCAGTTGAGGTAGGGCTAGGAAGACATATTTTGGGGTTTCTGTAAAGAGCTTATGATGGGAATGGCTGCAACGAAGTTCAGGTGTGCTCCGTCTATTGTGTGCCGACTACCTGTTTGTGGATTCTTGTGGACAGACAGACGGGGTAAGGGAGCAGGAGAGATTCCACCCTCTACTCCTCCCTTTCTTCTTCCTCTCCTTCTTTCTGCGTCAAGTGGAAAGGTGAGGTTTGAGGAATGCAGGCATGTCCACTGACCACAGCCCAACATCTTCGCCCCATCATCCGAACACAGAGTGTCCAATCAACCACTCACATACACATACACATTCTCAGCCAGAAAAATATTTTAGTTAGCTTTGAAGGCAGGAGCTCAGTCAGTAAAAATAAACCCTGAGTCTGCAGTCTGCGTCTTCGGTATTGAGAATCAATTTGAAGAACGGCTGTCCATACGTTTAGATTTGATTTTTAATTATTCCCAACTTTGTGACAGGCCGAAGGAGTTGGTGCGTGAGTGCGGAGGCCAAGATGCCGTTGGTTCGTAAACCCCGCGGAGGACGGTCAAAGGGGCATCATAGTGACGATGGTGAGGCGACGCCGATCTGTCGTTGTCGAGTTCTTTACCTCGGATCTGCCGTGCCACATATTACGAAGGACGGACTGCAAGGAATTCAGGAGCCACTGAAGGAACTGTATCCGGACACAGGTCTCTCGTCACTCAAAGGAATTGACTCCTGGTTAAGTGTTTGGTCAAATGGACTTCTGCTCGAGAATGTGGATGAGAAGAATACGAAAATTACGCGGTTTTTTCCCATTGAGTCGCTTCATTACTGTGCAGCAGTTCGTAATGTGCTTGTGCCAGCAAATAGGGACGGAGCCTCTGCCAGTGAGAGAGTACAAAAGTTTCTGCCCCTCGACTCACCCTTTGCTCAACTCCCGAATCTCAATCATCCCCCACTCTTTGCCTGTATTCTCAGAAGAACCTCCGGTATCAAAGTCCTCGAGTGCCATGCCTTCATTTGTAAACGGGAAATGGCTGCCAATGCACTCGTCAGATGCTGTTTCCATGCCTACAACGATTCCACATATGCCAAGAAGTTGGAGAATGGAGGGACCTTGGCTACGAATGGTGGGCTCAGTAATGGGAATGGGATGACGAATGGGAATGGAACACTTTTCAAGGATTCGGAACGACCTATTCAGAGATCAGTCACGCCGTTAGATTCAATTGAGAAGGTGACGGGATGGCAGGCTCTGAGTCAGAATGGGGACAACGATATTATTGTCGTGGCCAACTCGACGGATGATGACTTCACGGACGGACCGATCAGTACGTCCACACCGAGGGATAAGTTTGAGTTTCGAGCTGAATTTGCGGATGAAGATGAGATTTATGAAGGGGATGAGAATCATAAGATTTGGGGTGGGAACAATTCTACACTGGGACATAATGGGACCACGGAACTGGTCTACTTGGAAGCGGACGGGACACTCAAGTCCATCAAATCACATAATTCTCGTCTGTCACGTCCACGTCAGTTCATTTCCCCTCCACCTCCACCCCCGCCCCCGCCACAGCAGTACTCACTCCTCAAGTCCGCTGAAGAAGACGCCTCGTCCACCAAGAAGAAGATGAAGAAGAAGCTGAAGAAGGAGGGCAAGCAGCAGCAACAGCAGCAACAGTACTTAATTCGACCTGCCTCCATGATGAACCTCAGTTCCCCTCAAATCCTCCAGCACAACCTCTCCACCCGGCCAGGGAGTGTCCTCAACGGACCCGTCTCCCATCGTCCCGCCAGTGCAATGTCCACAATGACCCGGACCCGACCCATGCACTCCCAGCAACTCATGCCCCTGGGTCATCCTGGGAACGAGTATGCCTACCATCACATGAACGGCGTCCCACTCCAACCCATCTACGGCCACCTCCCTCCACCCCACTACGCCATGTCCCCCCATCCCCAGCTCCTCAAACCGCCCAAGTCATCCAAGAAGCGGAAGCAGCTGCTCACCGCCGTCCAAATCCTGGCCCCAACACCCATGCCCATGGGTCAATATCATCCCAGCCATCACCACGGCCACGGCCCCTCCCCGATGAACCAAACCCCACCACCCATGTTCCATCACTCCAAGATGATGATGGAGGAGGCGGGACGGGGTGGGAAGGGCTCAGGACCTCCTGACATGATGCTCATGCCGCAACAACCGGCACAGTACGCAACGATCGAGCGTGGGTACCACTACCACTCCCGACCAATGAACGGTGACTCTGGAACACTCATGTCCAACAAGAGCAAGTCGAAGATGAGTGGGAATGGTAAGCAAGGGGGGCGGGAGGAGACGGAGGGTTCTCCCTTCAACACGGGCATTTATCGTAAGAAGGGTCATTTGAATGAACGAGCTTTTTCTTACTCAATCCGCCAAGAGCACCGGTCAAGATCCTATGGATCTCTGGCTAATCTCCAATTTGCCAATGAAACAGGTGGGCCGTTGCTCCGACCCTCGGGCTCACCCCCGCACACGGCCGAGGGCATGAAGAAGGAACGGGAAATTATTCAGATGGTGAGAGACTTGGACTTGTCGGGTGACGAAATTGAGAGGTCACACGTACCCTCCGAAATGTACCCGCCCCAGCGGAAACCCGGACCAGTCAACGGCTACCATCGGAAGCAGAACGGACATGGACCTCGGATCACTCATCGATGAGCAGGCCAGGTTAGTCAACTCCGCTCTTTATGGACTCCTAATATTAGGGAACCCCCGCTTTAATTGATACTCAGACATAATACATCAAATTCCATGCAGAACTTTGCATGTAGATCTTATTTGGAAGGGATGAGTAAATAGCTCAGATCTTGACTCTCTATCCTCCGCTCCACTGCTGATTGACCGGTACACGGGAAGACTCTCGTTTCATCAAAATCACCCAAACCTGGCCTAGCATACAGAATTACTCTGGCATAGATTTGTAATAAGCCGTAGAGTTTCAATTCAAGGGTTTTGGGATCTTCTGTTGTTGAGAAGCTGTTTCATCAGAGGGATGAAATGTGTGGAATTGAAGATGAGGCGTAGGTGAAGGATAAAACTCGAGTCCTGTTATTCCTCTCGTCTTGCTTTCTTGTTCCTTGCTCAGATCAAGTCCGTCTCTCGCAGGAAAATCCACCTGTACACATTCCACACTTCAGCCTCTCAGGCCGGAAGGGACTTATGAGATCACTTTCTTTGAATATCTCTTACGGAAGTTCTAGCACAGAAATCGGGGTTTAATTTGGTTACAAATTGAAGTTGTAAGCATCTGAGCTAAAACATGATGGCAAAGATATGAATATTTTTGTTCTTAAAAATCTTAGACTAAGTCATAGTTGAGAAAGCGCTGTTTCTGTAACAAGTTGTAAGTTGTACCGTGATTTAGCTGAATTTCAGATTTAGGTTATCGATGGTATTATATTTGCGGTAGTTCGGAGCTTGATCGATCCGCCGCATTTTACAAATTATGATTGTTTGGCTACTCACTTACTTGTTCTAATTGGTTCAGTTGGTTGTTCTAATTGGTTGATTCCTCGCTTTCAATCGGAATTTCATTCCGACTGATTTTGGATTATATGCTACTATCGTTTCTTAATTTGAAGAAATGGAAAATTCAGGGTTCAGGTCGGTTTGTAATTTGAGCTAGAAGTTTGTGATTTAGGGCTTTAACATTTTTTCTGTGTATTATTGGCCCGGTAACATTGATTTTTGGTTTCTTCAAACTCTTGGTCAAAATCTACTGACTTTGGCTTTTAACGCTCTATATTTTATTGTAAAAAGTGACTCATTATTTTTTGCCATGTTTGTTTCTCTATTTCGACCAATATTAATTGATTTTTGGCTTGTAGTCATTCCTTAATTTCTGTTAAATGTGGCAGGTAATTTTCTAACTCTTCTAGTCGTCTGTTAATTTTGGAAAATGGGTAATTATCTAATTCCTCTCACTTTTCGCGATGAAATACTGTTAATTTCGTATTGAGCACATTTTATTTTTGACAATTTCCAGTTTTTGACGTTTGATCGCTTCTTCAGTTTGAACAGTAGCTGCATTTTGACTCTGGTTCTTTATAATGTAAGAATTTTTGATCTCGTCGCTTCTTGATTTTGATCAAGCGTACCAACGGTGGTTTCAAACAGTGATTTCGACCCAAACTGTTCCGATCATCATTTCAAACAGTGATTTCGACCAAGAGTGAGTAATATACGTATGACCGTGGTCACTTGGTGCATTTGGTCCTTGTTCGAGTGCAGTAGCTGCCATAGTTGTTGTTCCCATAGGCAGAGGCTATCTTCTCGGGAGGAGGGATGAATTGAAGACGAGAAGAAGGGTTGAAGTTTGAGGAATTGGTTTGGACTGGTACGAGTGTGAATGTGAATGAGTACAAAATCAAGTTTTACGAGTTGGCCTTTATGGTAGTAGAAGACGGAGGATGATGATGGAGTCTTCTTCTGAACACACACATACACAACACACAGGTATTCCGATGTATGAATCCGAGACGGAGGACCCAACACACATACATAATATATCCTCAAGGGTGTTATTGACCTTTAGTCTCCGCATCTCCTTCCACACAGTACACACCGCACCTATTATTTCCTCATCTAATAATCTCATCTCAGCTTCGTAGCACTGAGCAAGAACCAAGACCCAGTCATCAAGCCTAACAGATCCATGTACGAACGACGAGGAGCTGGCAGAAAAAATCCTGCATTCCCCTCAACAATTGATTCTTCCTCAATCTCCCTTCTCCGAGGGTTTATAACTTACAATTGCTACTTGGGAGACTGGGACGAAACTTAAGACAAGTACGGTAGAAGTAACCAAGGGAGATGTATTACGTCAGACAAAAACCAAAAAAGACACTTTAACTTACACTTACCTGCAATTAGGATTTCATGAACGGAATCATGCAACCGCTCCAAATGTCATTCTTTCCAAATGTAACAGCAACATGTTTCTGTAAGCTTCGTACCACAGTTTTATCTTAGGTGGAATAGGTTTATGGTGAAACTTTGTTGAAAATTATTCGTTAACATTGATTTTTTAATTTAATTTAATTGTCGACAGAATATTGCTATTTTGGAGTTAGGTTTGACATGGGTCAGTTTGGGGCTGAAATAACATAGCCCAGCGGATTGAAACCTTAATTTCATGGCAGGTTTGGGTAAAACGCTGTGATGGTATTAAAAATCATTTTTCCAACCCAACTTTGGTGCTGATCAACAAACTACTATTTACGAAATCAAACTTTAAAACTTGTTTTTCACATCATAAAAATCAAAAACTGGAAATCAACGATTTTGAATCCCAATTTTCCTATACATTTAATAATCTGAAATTATCGTATTATAAAAATCACGATTTTCAAAATCGAAGAAAAATTTCTTCGAAATTTGTCAATTTCAACACAGGAATTTAATCAATTTTATCAAAATTAAAAGTATAAAATCAAAATCATGTTAGAGTCCAAATTCATCATTTTAAAACTACTAATTCTCAAAATCAACTGATTTTGCACATAACCTGCCTCGTGGTTCTTATTTTTCGAGGAAGTAAAAAATAAAAAATCGTGAGTTTGATGATCCACGATGGATCCGTGGTTTGTTTGGAAGATTCCAATCTCGACTCGATAACCATAATGGATTTATAACACTTCCGTTTTCAAGCGACTGTTATCGTAGATTCACAAATCAACAAATATATAATCAAAATTCGGTTAACTATTGAAAATCATCTTTTCATACAGTAGCATCAGCACGTGTTGTGATTACACAAGTATTGCAAAGCAAAGAACAAACGGAAGTTTGCGGACAGGTGGTGATTCGAAGTAAAGTTTCTCGAATCTAATTTGAATATAGACTGTTTTTCCAGAATTAGGCCAAGAAATGTGTTACATTTTCGACACGCGTTGGACCACATTATGGCATCATTATTTTAGGCCAGTATCTTCATTTTAGCTGAATTCACATGTGCGGCTACGAAAAGCCCTGAAATAGTCGTTTCCTCCTTGTATCCCTCCGAACCAGATTAGAAATGCTATCTTCAATGTATTCAGTAGCCTAGAAAATGGGATTGTCAAAGCGGAAGTTAGTTGTTCTATTTGATTCCTTCAAAATGAAATTTGGGAAGTGTCCTGGCCTGTGAAGCCCTGCGTGAGGCATGAGGGTGTCCGATGTAACAGAGATTGAGCAGGAAATAGGGAAGTGTGTGTAAGATGATGATGTGGCCAGAGTCCAATTCCTTCTTGATTCAAAATTACGGTACAAGTCATCATCATCTTCTTCCTTTATGAATGAGATAAGACCCCGTTCACACTTTGCATATGCCATTTTACCTGACTCAAAGTTAGGTGGAGAGATGCTACCTCCGTTCCACGACGTCAGTAGTAGTACGGACATTTAACTACTCATTATGCATTGGATTATGTAGGTAATTGAAAAACCTTCCCATGGAATCAACAACAGCAGAAGAGGCATGAGGAGACAGAGTTTTTCCTATTTCATTCAGGTCCATAAGCCTCAACAGAACATGATTTATGTGAGTACTAACATATTTTATTTATAGCTTTAGACCTAAACTGTGTTGAGTGAAGCGTGTGCAGAACAATGGGTAATATGGGTAGGACTCAAATCCTCTAATGTTTTATGACGTCTTCATGCTCATCAGGATTTAATTTAAGTAGTGAGATGATGAGAATGGAGCTACTCACAATTTCACGTCTGTCAACCAAACTACTAAATCAGGACTAGCTATTTCGGTACTTAGGCGGAGTGCAGGGTGATGTTTACTGTTTACTTGTGTTAGAATTTGTGTTCTGCAGATTTGTGAGTTAACTTTCGGAAATATGCTTTCCACAAATCGACTTCCGTTTAGCTTGGTTTTTAAAATTAAGGGAAATTTCATTAGATTTAGTTTGGTTTAGGAAATTCGGTAGCTTAAGTTTGGTTTCAAGTATTCGGTATGTTAATTTTGGTGTTGAATACTTCGCAGATCTAAGGTCTAAGGTCTAACAAAGGTTTACAACTCGTCTACGCGTCCATGAGGCTGTGGGTTAAATTATAGTAAGTGGTGTTTAACTTTCACAATGTTCAGATTTCGTTGACTTTCTAACGACACCTGATTCACGGCTTATTTCTCGCCGATTGCTTCAACTAGCCATTCCAGTGCAGAATGGACTTACGGATGAGTCATGGGTTTTTAGGCAGGTCTTCAAAATAAGCAGGCTAAACTGTGTTTCATGCCTTCGGTTGTTCAAGTTTGTCATAAATAACTTAATTGGTTTAACTTGGTTTCGATAGTTTCCTATTCCTTAGTTTGATTTCCAGGATTCTAAGCGTAGCTTGGTTTCGAGAATTCCTTTAGGCTTGGTTTGGTTTCCAGAATTTCATTAGGTTTAGCTTGTTTTCGATAATTCAGGGTTTAGGATTGGTTTCAAGAGTTCCTTGAGGTTATTAGGTTTAGCTTGTTTTCGAAAATGAGTTTTGTTTCGCTTGGCTTCAAGAATTCTTTTAGATACGTCCTTACGCAATGTTACAAGAACTCCTTTAGGTTTAGCTTGGTTTCCAGAATTCCATAAGGTGGAGCTTGGTTTCGAAAAAGTGATAGGTTAGGCTAGGTTTAGAAAAAGGCTAGATTAGCAAAACAACGGAGTTGATTGTTTAAAAAATGTTAGAAATGACTAAAATACAGAAAGCTGGTGTACCTATCATAGATGGGCATATGGCCCTCCGGCCCTCCGGCCCTCCGGCCCTCCGGCCCTCCGGAGGGCCGGAGGGCCGGAGGGCCTGTTTTTGCCGGAGGGCCGGAGGGCCGGAGGGCCTAGGCCGAGTCGGAGGGCCGGAGGG
>JAQFYU010001387.1:0-15087 GCA_034694905.1 Ceratophysella granulata
AGTTAAACTCGAACGGCATTTTTACTAAACTGAATAAAATAAAGTCACTTTTAAGTCAAAATAGTGCTTCTTGAAAGCTTTGAATTTGCATTGTGAGCATTCACGCAAGATTTTCACAAGGTTCAATTGTTTAAAAAATTCCCGGGAATTGCTATAAAAATTTCGGGAAACGGGAACGGAAATTTCCCGATTCCCGGGAATTTCCCGACGGGAAATTACTGGGAATGCATTCCCTAGGTCGAACCAATGATAAATCTAGGACAATCCCAATGTAAAAGTTGTTCAGAATAGTCTACGAAACAAGAATGCCAATTTTCAGGAAAATAGTACCATTATTGTTACAGAACGAACCTTCAGCACGAGCAAAGCTATCCTGTCGGAAAATCGTCGAAACATGACGATTCAAAACTTTGAAATGTACATGCTTTCTCATTTTGAATTTTGTACTACTGAGGTTAAGCCGTCCCTGAGGATGTAGTGGCGGTGGAATAAATACATGTTTGTGCTATTTTTGAAATATTCCGATTTTTTTAATATATTTTGAGAATTTTTCCCCCCATTTTATAAATATTTTGAGAACTTTTTGTTGCGTTTTTGGAACTCTTTTTCGTTTTAAAGGACTTTTTAAGATATTAAAACAAGCTTTTACGAACTTTCTTTTCCGGACTTTGCCAATAACTTACATGCAATCTTCAGTGTACGACTCCGGATTGGAATTCGTCATACTTAAGCGGCATCCTGTGAGTGCCGCTAAGACGTTGCCTTGCGTTCCCCAGCTAATACCGTTTCTTCCCCAGAATTCAATGGCCGACATGCTCTCGAGTAAATATGATCTAGTTTTGGGCATAAACCTCCGAAAGTTGACGTGGGACACAGAGTCCAGACCAATAAAAATGAAATTTAGCGTATCTGATTTTCGATTTTGAATTTTTAAATTGCTCACAGCTTCCTTCCCGGGATCAATTCGTAGAAATAAGTACTGATCTTGATAAACCATTTGGAGCGTTTCCCTGCTCCTACATTGTACATCTACGTAGTCGTAAATTTCTGGAATTGTAGTTTTACTTAAATCTGAACTCAATGGCATCTGGAAGCATCTTCTGTAAACATAGAAGAATATTCAGTACATACTTCAAAACGACAACTGAACGGCAGCTATCAGCGTCAGCTTTCATATCCAGCAAAGACGGAAACGAAATATTTATAATATAATATAATATATAATAATATAATATAAAAACCTGTTATGATAAATATATTATGATTTACGTCTTGATCTTAATTTTGGGTACTATATAACTCACTCACTATCTCCAATACTTAAATTTGATGGAACATCAGAGGAATTCCGATTTTCCAAAGCAAAGCCAAAATAGCAGCAGGTCAGATTCTCCCAAAACGGCGAATTGGGTTCAACTTGAATCAAACTACTAGTGACGTCATCGACCTGGAACCGCACTTTAGACTTATCCAGACATTTGAGTTTATTATGACCAACTTCATCTTCGGTAATTAATCGCATTGCATACTCTTCCAGTGGATCCAATTTGGGGATAGTACAACTCATATTCATGTGATCTTCCATTTTTTCAACTTCTCCACTAACATTGCCTTTTAAATAATTTGTCAAAATCTGAATTTGAATTCGTACTTCAATTATTTATTGTTAATTCCAATTTATATTTGGAATCACATACCTGCTTTAACCGGCAAGAATTTGAGGCGTGTCTGGAAGTGTATTTCTTGTCCAGACCTAAATGAGCTTGGCAGGATCCACAAACAAATGAGAAATAAATTGATAGTAATTAACGCAAAAAAAGTAATTTTAAGTTCCATACTGAACCTTTTGTAGTTGGAAAAGTGAATATAAATCCAGTAAAATACAGCAGTAATTATTTGAGAAATCTCTTGACGGTCAGTGCACAAATAGATCTGAAGCTATTGCTTCTTTGATGAACAGTTTGTCTCTTATTATTTAACCTTTGACCTGTGGGCTTACGCATTTATATTCCAATGGTTAGATGTGACCCTGGAAGAACATCACTCCAAAGCATATCGTAAGTTTAATTATAGTATTCATCCTTAAGCACTAAGGCAAAAAATCCAACCTTCAACTCGTTTGGGATCATCAATCGGTAATCCTCATCTGAATACTGCAATGTTTTTAAAGACGCTGCGAATATTCCTTATATCTTAAGTAAAGCAATTGCTGTTAAGCTCCACTTTCTGAACACATTCGCTTAAGGCATGCCTGTGCTTCTGTATTAAATAATATTTGCTTTCAATGGAATCTATGTATTTGTACATGCAAAGCAAGTAAAATGTATCTGTATTTACATAAAGTCATGAGGGATATATTAATGAAATTTTTAAGTTCAACAGAAGAATACTTCATTGATTTTACCAAAAAAAAAGTCTAAAGTAAGTGATTTTACAAGCAAGGCAACTGCAATGAAAAAATTAGATCAATACTTCCTGGTATTATGAGAGGTGAGAGGAGGAACGGTATCTTATAAATAACGAAATATTAGTTCGTTAACTTAAAAACTCAACAATTCACACCACCGGCTGTCTGGTTCCAACAACCAAAATATCGTGTCAGCCTGTCTTTTGTCCGATTGCTCCATGATCCGTTCTTGACCGACAACGTTTTGACCGACTCCGAACTATAATAACTCAATGGCAACGTAGTCCAAAGAAGGTTCTACTTCAGTATTTCCTATTTATTTATACCTTTCCCATTGAATTCGGCATTTTTTACTATATTAACAAGTTTTCTCATTAGAACTCAACACTGTCATATGTTAATTCGGAATCAATGAAACCAAAATGGCCCCTGGTTTACTGTGTGTTGCATATTTACTGCATATTTTTGCTTATTCGAAAAATTTATACTGCAAATTGTCACTTTTTGGAAGTTATCTTTATTTTTATATATTATTTATTTCAATTTTATAGTTTTCAAACACATTTTGCCCAGAATTGCGTATTTTTGAACGTATTCATACATCTATTAATTATCTATTTAAAACTTTTTGCAGGTTTCCATTTCATTATAGATTTTAAACAACTTATGTGGCGATTTTATTGTATCTGTTCTGTAGATTGAAGTACGAATATTGAATTTATTGACTATTGTTATTCCTTTACTCGACTGATTGTATTTTAGCATGAATTTATCCAAACCTGCTAGATTCTTATTTAGTTCATAAAAGCTATTTCTTGTGTATATTTTATGAAATATTTTTGGCACTTTATTGCATGTTTCAGTGCATATGTTGGAGCAAATATGGATATCCGGAAAGTTTAGATATTATGTGCATAAGCAGTGCTTTTGATAGTTCTGAATCATACATAAGTACTAATTTTTATACACGTTTGGGAATATGTTTGAAGACAAAGTTGAGGAGACCAAAAAATTAGCTCTATACAAACCGATATATATCTATATATGTACAGGGTGGCAGATAATGATTGCCGCCCTTCACATTTCATATATCCCGAAATCGTTCCCGGTCATGTGATACACCAAATTGAAGATTTTCGGGGCCGGCCCATTCCGCTTGAGAGCCGGCCCCGGCCCTCACATTCAAAGAGCCGGCCCACAAATACAGAGGAAATTTCACATTTCCAATCAGATAAACAAGTGATTCTATTCACGAATCGAAGGTTTTACGTAATAAAGTGAACATAATTTTAAAAAGTTTAACAATTTTAACATAACTAATCCTATTTCCTGTATATGCATGTTGTTATGGAGGTCACTGTTTCTACATAGTTTCTAGCGTTTAATTTCTCCAACCTCGTAAAGAAGACGCAATATTTTTAAATGTCTCTGGTAGTTCTAAAACGCGGATATTATGCAACAAGCTATTGTGGAAAAATATTAGGCTGCAAACATACATTTTCGTTCATCTAGAACATAACAGAACATAACAGAACCATTTTAAAATTTGCCAAATTAATTCATTTTAGCTTAAATTTGTGTCAATTAAATTCATTTTATCATAAACTAATTTTGTGAAAAAATGTCTGAAACGATGATCCAATAAGTATTATTTAGATTGACACATAGCTTGGTTGACATGAAAGGGCCGGCGAACCGGCTCTTGGGCCGGCTCGGCCCCGGCCCCGCATCTCAATAATCACTACGGCTCCGGCCCCTTCGAAATGGGGGCCGACTGTTTTCGGCCCCGGCTCCGGCCCCGACCAAAAATGGGGTCGGCACTTCGTGACAGGGACTGCTCCGGACCCGGATCCGTGAAATTGGGGGCCGTGCGATGCTCTAGCATTTGCTCAAATGGCCGACTACCCTCTTCTTGATCAAAGTAAATGAAGAAGTGCCAGTTAATCAAAGCCAAGTGCGTGTTTCGGAAAACCTAACTTAGCTTCATATGTAGATAAAAACCTCTCGTGGTACTTAATTTCCTGTCCTTGGCGCTCTTTTGGTTTACCCCAGCCTTCCTTTGAATTATATCTTTCACGATCTCAAAACGTGCGAACCGACGTTCCAGTTCTTCTAATTATTTCCTAATCCAACATCGAATCTTTGTCACGATCACGATACTTGAATATAATGGTGACTTAAATGTTCAGATATTTTGTTCAGATATTGTTACCGTAATCACAGTATTAAAGTTCATTGCCTACTGAGGCAAGTTATGATTTTACTCTCTTGCATAAAGTTGTATTTGTCAAAGTCAGGATAAGATAACCCTTCATTTGAACTCGGTGTCTGTCCTTTTTCATAACTTGGTGTAAATTATGTTTCGCATTCAATTTGACTTGCCATCGCATCGTTTCCTATGTTAACTATTCCATAACTTCGGTTGGAGATGGAAGCTGAAGTCACAAAGATGGTATTTTAATACGGTAATATCAAACAAGAATTCTTTCTTAAAAAATATGAAAATTTTTCAATGCACATCCACGAAGGACCTTACTATTGGAAATTAGGCTTAACTCTAAATCCGGACATTCACCGGTTGTAAATTTAAAATTTTTCATATTTTGAAAGTTAAAATTCTTGTTTTTGATTTATCAAGGGAACCACCAAAGAAGTTCGTCTTTTCTTCAAAGACATTTTTTTAAGTTTTACTACATTACGACACGACCTATGTCGACCTATGCATCCGACATCTTGTTAAGCTTGATCACGCCGCTGTGTTCTTCTTGGTTGATACTGTTGTCATTTGCGATGGAAAAAGTGATCTCTGGCCAAACGATACTTGTATTTGTTACCCGAATCATGCAGAAGGATCAAGTCTGCGATTAGGCCGTTATTTTTGGTTTCTGGTTTCGGTCGTATGTCACAGCGAACGATTTGGTCGGATCCAACTTTAATCTTCTTCTTCAGTACAAGAATATGTCAAAATATTTCTAGAATCAGAATTTTAATACAGAAGTACAGCAATCTATGTAGATAGCATCAAGTCGTAAAATATGGGACTTCCATGCTGTTCTTTTAAATTCAAAATTTATAAATTGGTCAAAGTTCTCTTTGTTATTTTGTCGTGAGTGGTGATTATGGCGTGCATCGATATTCATCGTCAACTTTTGTCGGTTCATCTCTCGTGATGATTTTACTCAGGTTCATAGGCTTGCTTGGCTGATGCACGGCTAGCTGAAGTCCCCCCGCAGATTTTCAGCTCGCAGTTGGGTTCTGAACTGCGTGTTGAAGTCAGCCCGCAGTTAACTTAAAGTGCATGGATTTGGATGAATTTTTTTTACAACTTGTAAGAAGTGTTAAAAGCTTAAATACCAAATTTGGAGGCTGGAGCTCGCAAGGGAGCTGCGCACCGCAGCGCCAAGCGCTGCTCGAATAATCTGAATTAGGGGAAAGTACATGGATTTGGATGAAATTCATTTTACAACTTGTAACAAGTGTGAAAAGCTTAAAAACCAAGTTTGGTCGCTGGAGAGCATAAGGGAGCCGCGCGCCGCAGCGCCAAGTGCTGCTCAAACAATCCGAATTAAGTGAAAGTGCATGGATTAAGATGAAATTTCATCCAAATCCAAACAAATGCTCCGTCGTCACAATTTCGTTTCATTAATTTTGCTTCTTTTGCGGCCTATGCTAAATAAATTCTGTCTGACAATCCTTGTGGTATTATGACATATTGTTTAAGTTGGTCAATAATTCAGTCGAACAATAAAAATTGATCGGTCAATCGGTAGTCGCTCTATCGCCGTCGGACAATTGACCGGTCGGTCAATGCCAGTCAGTCAATCGTCTGCACACGGATTGAGGAGTCTTTTTGTTTCCTTTGCGGGTCAAAATAAGGAGTCTTTTTGTTTCCTTTGCGGGTCAAAATAAACGTTGTGTGTGAGTTCAAAGAAATTCTCGTTTCTTTTTGCATTCAATTTGCGCTTGGCTTGGCACTATAGTTGTGTTCTGTTAGTTTAATTGACTTATTTACCAATTTGTAATCTTGTAATACATAATGAAAGAAGTACCCAATACCTAATTTAATTACCTCATACCTAAATTACCGTAATCAAATCCGCACTGTCTTCACAATTGCTCAGTTTTATTTATTTAGAATGTAACTTGAGGAAGCTGAAGAGTGAGAAGCCAGTTTACATGAAATTTTATATAATCTATCGATATAATTGTATTATATTCGTATAACTTACATATGTATATAAGTATATTCCATATAATCTTACCACTAACGAAAATTATTCTGAATTACAACAAATTATATTGAAAACTAACAACCAGAGGTTTCATTCATTATTATGATGAGCAAGTAAATTTTAGACAATTGGCAATAAATAAATGAAGCAATTAGCAAATCGTGGATGTGACAGAATTATAAATATATAAATATGTAGGGTGAATACCAGATTCTACTACTCAGCTTTACTACTTTATGGGAGAAATCCATCAATTTTTCGAACCCAATGATATTATTAGTTCCAAAGATCTTTTCGAACTTGGTCGTAGGCCAGTATTGGCTGGTTTTTCCCGGGTGCACCCACATGGGTATTCGTGGGCTAGTTAAGGGTTTGCACAGGCTTCCTTCTCTTCTGCAACACCTTAACCACGCACGCCCATCAAAAAGCATTGTTTTGTATGGGAGAGAACCAGCCTTTATTGTCTCCTCAAATAACACTCATGAGATTCCAGTAATGCTGAACTGAACTATTTTGTTTATGTTTATAAAAATATTCAAATTTTAAATATATCTTAAACTAAATCAATTTTTTTAAATCAAGAATTTCCCGGCCGGTTAAATTCCACAATTAGTCACTGGATCCTGATACCATTGCAATTAGTCATCGACAGTTTGACCCTTCCCGGGATGGGCCAAGCTTTTTTTGACCACTTCCACTAAATTCGGCATCTCAGAACTTGGTAATCGTTTCCTTGGTACCTAATGTATGCCCCATTAATCACTTGATACGGGAAAATCATTGTGATTAATCTTATCGACAAATCGACTTTAACATGAATGGGTCACACGTTTTGACCACTTCCCGTAAATTGTGAATTTTGGAACTGGGTAAACGCTAATGTATGCCCCATTAATCACTGGATACGGGCAAACCATTGTAATGTATCTATCAAATCGACAATTCGACCCTTTTCACCATTCCCCTAAAATACGGAATTTCGGAATATGTTGATCGCTAAAGTGAGTACTAACAATCACAGAGTGCTAAGAAATTATTGCAATTATTCATATTGTCAGTTGGTCCTTATCCGGAGGAGGTCAAACTCCGTCACTCAGGTACCTGGGAGCCAAGAGGTGGATACGTACAGATTCTATAAGAATACAGATCAAGCTCGTTAATAATTTTTCTATTCCTGTGTTAACCTCACCATTCCACACAAATTTCAATTCTCCTATGAAATGTATTGTAAAGGCATGTATCATGCGAAAAAATCGGACATAGGATGTTAACATGTTATAAATTTGCGTCTGGTAATCTCAAGAGAAATGAGATTTATGGGTTCTGTCGTAACAGAAAATTGAGTCATCTGTTTTGTCTAGGTGTAAAGTTGCTGCAAACAAATTCTGCTCTGTTGTCTCAATTCCGCACTCTATGTTAACGTCAGCCTGTATGTTATACCGCCGTCAATTTCATATTTTACTGTGTTTCCGTGTAAATTCACGCAATAAAGTCGGGCATTGAGTCCACAAATTGCTGCAGTAGTAAATTAAATTTGTGTGATCTTCACAGCTGTGAATGATTTAAATTCCAGTTTTATTTTTGGTTCTTTTTCTTCTATCTTATGTTTTCGATTTTTGCATACTTAAATTTGATCAATCACGCACGAAATAAATTACAACAATAACTGGGGCTTGTCAAGTAGTGTATACCGTATTGATGGAATTAATTCAAATTAAAATTTAACAGAATTTCACGGAAGCTACTATATAATTCTCCCATTACTAGATTGGAAATAATTGCAATAATTGTAAAATTTGTACTTTAGTTTCGTGTCACTGTCCCTTGCGCACGTTCTTCCTGCACGCCAGACTAGCTATTCTTACTTTGTATTTTAATGAAATACATTCATTTAGTACCTACGCTATTTTCGACCATCTTTCACGCTTCTGGTTTTTAAACTCAACTTCTGTGGTGATTTCGAAGATGAATCACACAGCGTTTTCTTAGCTAAATAACGCCAGTTTCTTAAATTGTCATTTCGCGAATTGTTATACGTGAACCCAGACAAAGGGTGATTCGCTTTTTGATACTCTCGATCCGAGGGCATTCGCTCCGATTCTTCGTGCTCGGTCATGCAGTAGACATCTGGGTCTACTACGTTGTGTTACAACCCGGTTAATTTCATAAGTAAATAATTGCAAAATGCAGAATTCGGATAAATAAGTTATAGTATATATAATAAGTTAATGATAAGTGAATGAGTGAAGAGAAGAGAAGTTATGATCCGGCTCTAAGAGCCAGATATCGGTTCTTCTCTCTCAACTCACGTGATGTAAAATCAGCCCACTCAGCTCAAAGGAGCCTGAGAGCCGGATCTTATCCCATTTTCGCAATGTCTAAATCCAATAAATCTGTCAGGCGAGCAATTAAGATTAATCCAGGGATGGCAAATATGCGTGTAGAATTTATACTTTGATCCTGCTTACCTAGTATTACATCACCAAACATATGTCACCTTCACCATTAATATGCTAATCAACTTATATCACGTGAAATAATCATCCGATGTAATACATTTTATTTAATATACATACGAAGCCCTCTAGCTTAATAAAATCACTGTTTGTCAGAACTTCTAACGGAACAATAGTCAATCCTTTTTCTTCTCATCAACTATTTTTGGAAACTTTGAAACGAGTCGAACTTGGAAGGGAATTCTCCCACTTAGAGTTTTGTCGCAGCAAAAGCCAGGCACAAGGTGATCACAGCGATTCGAGGTGTTCATATCCGGACCACTCCAGAACCACTCCACTAAGAACTTGGAGATTGTTCAACCCAGGGCCACCGGATACGTAACAGTTGGGAGGATTGAACCCCTTGTATAATAGCAGGATTAATTATTATGACGTTTTCGGATTTGGAATCTATTAGGCGGATCTTCACTTGTTTGTTGTGCATTACCCGGTATTTAGAAACATCCGGAATAACAACTTTGAATTGTCTTTATTATGGCATTTGGTAATGTCCAGTTTGCATGTTCGTGAATCTGGTCGTTTGATAAACGACGTTCCAGAATTCACTTATTCAGCTCACGATAGATTGTTGCAAGACCAACGCCGTTCTCGCTTGCATTCAAGTGAGACCTTGTGTGAGAGTGGTCGCTGACAGTACTCCGCTGTCCTATCAGAGATTACCGCTAGGGAGAACGATCGAACTACGCTTGACAGACTCGCGTACAAGCATCTTGCCTAGTACGCCATGCGTTTCTGAGGATTCGCATATTTCCACAGAGAGGAGCGATCACAGCTATTGATCCTAGTGCGTTTCTGCTTCATTCCGTACTGTAGTGAGTCCAACTCTTAGCGTCAGTGATCTGACATCGCTCTTTGACTCTGCCTTCAATTTTCACTCAGCCTTTTCTGCTAACCGGTACTCGGATCATTCCGATCTACTCGTGTCACTTTCAGTACTACACATGTGACTTCGCCTTTAGTTTCCACAATGTCCACGACCACGGTGACGACACCCACCACTACTAATTCTACTGGTCCTAGCTGCGGTGGTAGTGGCGGCGGGTGGTATTGTAGGAGTTTGACTCCTCCTGGGCGTGGTGGAAGCCCACCTCCTGGTTCTTCTGGAAGTAGTGGCAGCCCACGTTTCGGTCATTCGGGACGTGGACCGAGCCCACCTCCTGGTAATTCAGGACGTGGCGCGAGTCCTCCTCCTGGTCATTCGCTATGTGGCCCGAGTCCACCTCATGGTCCTATGGGGCTTATAACTAGCCCTCCACCTGAGGGTGCAGGTTCCGCTGGTTGGGGCACATGCCACAGCAGCGTCAGCAGTGATCCTGCTCCCCCTGTTCCATTCGTCATTTTAATGCTACACCCTCCTGGCACTGTGTCGTTCTAGGGCAGACGCGGTTTTGCTGCAACTGAGTTTCTCGAACGCTACGTGAATATCGCTGACACTCATGGTTGGTCGCTTCCAGACATAGTGAAGAATTTGTCGATGTACTTTTCTAGTAGTGCCAAAATTGGCTCGCCGTTTACAAAACCGAGATTAAATAGCAATTTCGAAACCGTGTTTGCAACTCAGATGTCCTTTAGTGGGCTGAACTTGAGCTCCGTTTCCGAACGGATTTCAAGTCTCGCATTACGTAGGAGGAACTCGAATAAAAGTTAAAGAACCACAGGAAGCGAGGTGATGAGACTTTGGAAGATTTTCATATTCTTTCCTTCGCCTATGCCACCAGCTTCACCCAGACATAGCTGATGAAAAGAAAATAAAGTACTGAATTAAAGGGCTACCCCGAGATGTGGGTCGGGAGATGTACAATGTCCAACCCAGGACATCGTCCGATTTATTTATTGAGGATTTTGACTCGACGCGAGAATTTTGATTACATTGTTGGTAGAGACAGTAAACTGCTCAATAGTGTAGACTCCCTTTTTCACATGTTGCTCCTGTTGTTGAACAGCCAATCGACCCGATGGTCAATATTGTTGCCACAATATCGGCTTTAACTGATAAGGTGCATGCTCTTTCTCACTAGCCCAGTAGTGACGCTGGGGCTGGTCAACGCGTTTCGCGCCAGTTTCAACATAGCCATAGGCGCTTTCCGAATCCGAACATGTTTCCTTCCAGGTTTCCACGTGACAGAAATCCTAATGACAGGGTTCCTGGTGGTTCACGTACCGATGGTCCAAGGACATCGGTGAATAGTAACGAGCGTCGCGTGCATTTCGCTTCAAACGCTGATTCACGGTTCCGTTCTCGGTCTCCTCATCCGAGCACAACTCGGATGGTAAGTCCATTTGATGGAGATGTAATAAAGCTGGTCACTTCCGACGTGACTGCAGCATGCCCAAAGCTCTAGAAACGGCTGAAAACCAACTGAAGTCAATACCTTCTATATCGGGAAACGGATCGAAGCGGCAGTAGAAGGGTCTGCTGCATGTTAACCCCTTCCCTAATTATAATATATTTTTGAATTCCATAGCGTCACTTTCGGCCCTCGAATTTTTTGATCCAGTTAATCCTGGAAATCTAATAAAATTATTGATGCTTTCCTTAACACATCCGATGAAGCTTCTGCTTTTGAGCTCCACCCAAGACGTATTTGATTGACAGCGGTACCGCTTTCAGTTTGGTTCATTCAGCCACAGTTAAAACATGTCTTTTCGACCTCCTCCTGAAGGATTTAATCCTTCCGGCCCTTCTTCCATGACCCTGAATATACTTGGCTTAATTGATCTGGTCCTTAACTTCGCAAAAACAGCTTCACCTATTATTCACACGTTCATTGTAATTGACATTTTGCATTACAATATTGTCCTTGGCAATGATTTACATTTGAAATATAAACTTCAACTTGAGTACTGCCCTTCCGGTAATGGACATCCTCCTCGTCATCTGTCGCCTCGGTTCAGCGTGCTATATTGTTAAGCAACATAAGGCATTGAAAGGAGTACAGTGGCTCAGTGGGAGACGTAAAATGTATCTACAATAGTGTCAGAATAGAGTATTTGCGTTCCAGATAATTATGTACAGATTTTGTACGAGCTATGAGCTTTTCTCAAGGTTCAAGTTGCAATTACTCCAAAGAATAACATCTGGAAGTGAAATGGTCGAGAAATGCACACGATGCGGAGAGAGGCGCATTTCGTTCTTCCTAACTACGCGGAAGTTGGCAACAGTCTAGGGACACCTGGAACATATTATCCGAGTGGCTTTGGTGTCACCTCATGATCCAGTATCTAAACTCGACAGGTCATCAATCCACTATGAGTTTAGGAAATCAGAACCAGTGGCGATATATAGAATCGAAGTGAACTACGGCTCAACATCTACGTTAAGATAAGCATTTACAAGATCCTCATGAAATTCAATTTTTGGGAACTGAATACAAACTGTTCGCAACATTAATTAAATTCACTGGCAGAGCAGACAATCATTTTATAGGTATATTCTATACCCTGGAAGGAAAATCTGATTACGATGGTTTAAGGTATAAATTGAGAAAATTAACAGGACTTGTACGAAATTCGTTTGTCCTGTGTGCGGACTATGTACTTAACGACAGAAATAGAACAAGTAAAACCAAAAACAAGCATCTTTTCAATAGTAAGAAATATTAAATATAAAGTCCTAGTACTTAGCCGCGAATTTATTTATTTACATATTTATTTATTTACTTATGAAGTGAAAACTGCATTATGTAGTGAACAAGCTGTAGAATTTATGTGGTACTTAGCATTACTTGAAATATTTGTGCAGTCACGAAGTGTTAAAATAGTATCTTGATAGGCACAGCTAACAGGAATGACTTGAGGGCAATCATAATTGTGATTTGTGACAAATATTGGATAATCTGTATTTTAAATACATGTCTTCATAGGTTAATACAAAACTTTGCGTCTGTTATTATTACGTAATTTGCAAAGGTCTGAGGCATTAGCTTCGGTAATCGGGATACCTAGCTAGCCTCGAAAAAACAGCTTTTTAATATTCAAAAATTCTTAAATTTCTCCAACACGGAAATGACTTGGGTTACTTTTTTGATTCTTTAAAATGAAAACCTTATTGATTTTTGGAGGACCATTCTTCTAGAAATGTTGGAATGAATTGGTGCAATCACAGCTTCTGTCAGTGTGTAACACAGGGTAACTTAATAGAACGCAATAACCGGGTAATCCCCGAGTTAAATGTCATCTCCAAACGCCATACTGGACTTACATAATCAACTTTCATGTTCTCAAAACTATATTTTTCTGAAAAAAACCTGCTAGGTTTCTGTGAAACTTATTTACACATCTTTAGAAACAATCGTGCAAAATTTGAACAAAAACAAGTTGCCCACATGAACTTAAATTGACCCGGATATCGGGTAACACACGGCTCTCTGTAACATACATCGCATAGGCTCTTACATGATATGATGGTATAGAACTTAGAAAAAAAGAAAACTTCACGGAATGAGCTTTAGTGTAGCACATCAATTAGGATTCAATATTGGCTCCATGACGAAACAGCTAAAGGAATACGAAACGAAGGGCCAACACCAACAGCGATAAAGGCAAATCATGGTAGAGGTAGAAGAACTAACCTAACGAACAAGAAATTTCGAACGATTTGTTGTTGGCCCTTATTCCATTTGCCGTTGCTTCGTATTACGATTTACATGAAATAGGAATTGGAAAATAGAAGGGCAGATCGTGTCGTTGTCGCTAGTCGAGAAATTTAACCTAGTAGGAAAGGCAAACGCAACCAAATAGGGTTAAACTTGAAGTACTTAATTCACAAAACGTGTTATATGTATAAAAAAGGCAGTCAGTATAAATGGTAGCTGATTCTATTCAAATTTGACCACCATGAATAAAATCTATCATAGTATGACATGATGGTATAAGCTAAAGAAAATAAAAGTTAGTAAACTGTATCTGTGGATCGGTATCGCGATCAAATGAGCAATCAGGTATTTCAGGAAATTGACCTGAACCTACAGTGACAAGCCCACGCATGTACTACTCGTACCACTACTATTCTGTTAATATCAAATCATACTTTCCGTCATATTCATTTGAATAATTTCGCCAGAAAGAGTCATCAAACAGAAACGAGTGGCAACGCTGTTACCCGGACCAACAAAAATTCTAAATGGAAGACTTCATCCCTTTTGGCATTTTCCGTCCATTATTTTAGCAAAACTGCCGGTATTATTTGATTGAGAAGGACAAACTTATGTCACAGCAGCCAAATACTTGAATAACTACCCAAATGCTAAGCCAAAGTAAATAGTCCGTTTTAGAGATTCTCATAATTCGTAAAACTCAAGCGCGAACGCCATTCATAAAGTTCTTCTGGACTTGGTTGATGGCTGACAGAAGAACGTTACGGAGATTGAAATAAATAAAATTCGAATGTGCAACCTGATCAGATCACTGATTTGTTGCGGGTAAATTTAAACCATTCTGAAAATTTTCGGCAAAATTTATGTGGAACTTGTCAACTTATGACGTGGTTTTATGATGTCCTCCACGATATTCAGTTCATATTCATTGAGCAATTACACATCAACTTTCACGCGATACCAATTAAAATTCTGTCAGTAATTTTCAATTCCGTCAAACATAGTTTTGCTTTTAAATGGTTAATAGTGGAATCGGCCGGATTAATTCTTTTTAGGAGTCCAAATGTCATCAACCAAATATAAAAACCTTGGCATGACCCTCGTTTTCCCCAACCCAGAAAGCCTAGTGTATGCCTATACCTATGTAAAATATATATGTACATTCAATTTAAATACACGCTAATCATAACTATTCTGTAAGATGATATTTAGTTCTGGGGTGAATTTTAATCCTTAAATTACTCGTTCTTCTTGTAAGTCTTGAGTTGTTGAGCTTCTGGTAGCATGTTACCTGCGTCACGTATCCCGAGAGCATAAAGCACATCTGAGTTTTCCAC
>JAQFYU010001388.1:0-15086 GCA_034694905.1 Ceratophysella granulata
TAATATTAAGTAAAATTAGAATTAAATAAAAATTAAAAACAAAACGTAATTTCAAAAACGTAAAGTGCCAAACGGAACGAAACACCTTTCGAAATTTTATACTTACATTTAGGTTTATATACTTGTCTTTAATTTCTTCATGGCGAGCAAGTTGTCGAAATTAAATTAGATTAGAGGACAATGACTTTTTATAAAACTTGTAACTTGAAATGGTGATGAAACGAGATCTGGAGCACTTATATGATCTGGTACACTGATTTATTAATTTTTTTATTCCGAAATCGTGTTTTCGTAAAATATCGCGGTTGATAGGGGTTTGCTCCATGTCAACATAATGCTAATTTTGCATCTATAGAGTATCTCTAGAATGATCTTTAAACAGCTTCTTGCTTCATCTGAAAAAAATAGATAAACTCCAGCATCGGCTATATTTTTATCAAAACAATGCGTCAAGTTCACTTGGATCTTCACCGGTGCGGTGATACACACTAGTATATTTCATAAAAATAGAAACATAATTAAATTAAGACTGTATTCTTTTATATTTTTCCTATTTCCACGCTTGGACCAAAAATAGAACTTTCTTTTGAAACAACCCTCGTGTAAACGGTGGTGGTGTGGTGAGGGAGCTATTTCAGGCTGAAACTCATTTTTATTTCAAGCCTCATCTCATTCTCATTCTTCACCATCAATCTATTCAATTCTGTTTTATAGAAAATGAAAACTCTGTGCGTCTCTCCAAGTCGACGACGGAAATCAGGGAAACTTTCTCTAACTTTCCCCCACCATCATCCACCATCCAGCCTCCCTTCCTCGCAACAGACACGATTAAGCTAACGTCCTCAAACCTCAACCACCCGGGCCATTCCTCTCGCTTCTCTGAACTCAACACACATCAAAAGCCAACATCACTTCCTACACTTGAGACAAAGTACCACGATCAACATTCTTTCTCTTCCATTCTAGTTAGGTCACAGGCCACTTAATGGCAGGATATTTGACGCAGAAATGTGGCTCTGGCTAAAGCGAGGGTGATCTACTTTTAACCTGCTCAAATTGTGGTCTGGCGAAAACCCTTATCATATTGCGCAATTTATCTAATGCGCGTTTTTAAAATCCGTGAAACCTAGAATAAAATAGAAATAGAGAATTGGGGGAGAAAGGCACGAACGGAAGAAAGCATCCCGGAATTCCAACGTTTTTTGTGTGTCTTGAACCTGATTCTCTGCTAAACTATTTACGAACAAATTCAAACACATTCTGAAGAAATCTAACGCAGCAACCACGTACTGTTCCCCTGTGCATGGTTTTTGAGTGTTGCCGCCGATTAGTGAAAGCTGAACTTTCTCCCATTCTTCCAATCTCAAGGGTTTCACTGTTGTTACGTAATGTACAGAAGATCTAAGCATAGAAGTTCGGAATAATCAAACTTCTGAATTTCAAGGCTATCCTCAACAACAAATCCCTTGCAACATCGTTAGGCCAAGTAAAAATAGAAATATAACCTAACCTGACAAGAATCTTAAACAACGTGGGAAAGTGCGTGAGATGATGTCTGAGCTTCGGAGAAGGATGCAAGGGAGAGCATCATTCGGTTTTTGGCTTCTCGCCTTGACTGTGAAGCACATGAAGTGGAGCTACTGTATGTAAGAGAAGCCTAAGAAAGCGCTTTCTGTTTCTGGGCCAAGATCGATATTTTCACTTGAGAACCACTCCTCCCTTCCGTCCTCCATCTCAATTCTCCCTTTCTCCAGTTTTAGATCTGCCTCCGTTCCCCACGAGTCATCCAATCAACCCGACAACACGCTCGTTTACAGCCTCAGACCAGCAGCACAGACAGACTAATCCCATCCACTCTCCAGCATCTACGTGCCAAGACATGTGAATTTCGGACCAAACAAAACTCAAATCCAGTCCGGAGTCAATTACGAGAGCTATCGTTTCTACGAAATCATTTCGCTGTAGGTTATTTGGAAATTTTACTTGGCGCGAGGTATTTTGGGCGCATGGATACGATTATTTGCGCATCTGGCACCGACGAAACAACATTCTTTAAAATTGTAATACTCGACTGGATATCTGATATTTAGGCATTGGCATTAGTCGTCGTCATATTTCTGTGTACGGATCACAAATTCAGCGCCGTAACTTTGGCGCTGAAATATTCCGGCATTGATTGCATTTCGTAGATATTTGGGCACTCAGCGCCACTATTTTGGCGAGAAAATAGTTTGGCGCAGGAATATTTCGAAATTTGGCGCCTCAACTTTAACAGTTCGCTACTTACGGACACCAAGCGCTTTCATGTTGGAGAAGAAATATATAGGCGCTGGAATAGTAAAACATTTCGCGCTTTCATTGTAGTTCAGCGCAATGCTAATCTTGGCATGCTTGTGAGCCTTCATTTTGGCGCTAAATTACTTGGAGATTTGGATATGGGACGCTCCCAGGGCGATGTGCGCCTTCATTTGGAAGTAGAATTATTTGGGAATTTGGCGCTGTAATTTTGGCGCAATGGTGCTTGGTTATTGAGCGCCGTCATTTTGGAACAAAATTGTTAGGATGCGGGATATTTGGAATTTGCGCGAATCGCACATCAAATTTGAGCACAAATATATTCAGGAATTATTAGGCGCGCGCGGAATTGTTGGATATATTTTGGTTGAGCTCGTAGTTCAGTGTAACTACACGAGCACGTGAGCAACCACATCAGAATGACGGCGCTCAAATGCCAGGGCCGAATTGACATGATTTTCTATAAACCCACTGAAAAACAAAGCCAAAAAGTTTCCACCGCTTTCTCCCAGACCTCCAACAACTCTCACTTTCTCTGTTTGTGTTCTCCGTCTCCGTCGTTAGGGAACACATGAAATCT
The DNA here is from genome assembly GCA_034694905.1 of Ceratophysella granulata. Taxonomy (NCBI): domain Eukaryota; kingdom Metazoa; phylum Arthropoda; class Collembola; order Poduromorpha; family Hypogastruridae; genus Ceratophysella; species Ceratophysella granulata. Next base: position 2,876 of record JAQFYU010001388.1, read on the forward strand.
AGGAATGAAACCAAAGTCAGTCCAAAAAGATGAGACTTCATCAACGACTCCCAAACTGCACACAGATTCAAGAACGTTTCCAAGTAGAAGATCCTGGTCCAATCTTTCCTTACGGACTTCCTTCTTCTTGAAACCACACCGTTCTCACACAATATGCCACACGCTCAAATCCTAGGACCGTCGTCGTCCTTGTGCTTTTCTTCTTCTCAGATCCCATTACATTACAAGGAAACAATTGGATGTCGAACACGCTACACTACACTCACTCTCCTCCCATTCCCACATGCATACATAGAAATAGACACATTACACAACTCCAGAATGTCCCAACTTGATTCCTTTCTATCAAAGTAGATATTCCACTAGAGACATTCCATGGAATGGGAATGGGAAGAAGAGAAGGAAATCCGAGTGAATCTATTTCATGGAATGGATCATATAATGGAAATTATTATGGTAGTACATTGAGTCAAGTACCCAAGTACAGTGCTCGAGACAAGTAGGCAGGTTTCACAATATCGACCCATCAGGAATAATTGAAACACGACGTGCACTTCCTTTTATCGCATTTCTATATCAACTATCTTTCCATATCATTAGCATCAGCTTCCCCATTGCACGAGCATTCTATTTTATTACCGGTTCAGTTACACAGTAAAGACGTTTCAGTAAAAATGCTAAGCGTAGCGTGCAATCGTGTTGTAATCCTGATGCCCTTTCTTACTTATCATCTCTCAAGGCTATTAGATTACCAAATATTGAACTTCTTAACCAGGAAGCTGACTATCGCAATGCATTAATATTTGAGCAGCTGAAACTGACGGTCCAGTTTAAGCCTAAGGTTGTCATATTCCCAACACCGGGTTAAACGACCTGGGAGAATCAACATTTGAAATTGACGTCATGCTTCATCCGCCCAACGTGGCATAACACTAACACCAGATTAACTGTGTTTCAGAGCTTCATACACATGTAATTTCAAAATTCAACACTTGCCAGCCGGTTACCCAGTTACCTACCACGCTTCAGGTTACAGGTTCAGGATGATACAGATACTCGTGGTTTTTAAATATATTCCAATTCCAGGTTATGCAATTCAATAAACCGGTTGACGGTAAACCTACCGCTTACGCCACGTGTCTTGTGTCTAAAACTAGAAATTGAATTTCAAAAGACCTCAATGCTATGCAGAAATCTTAAAAAACATGAATAGACTCCCAAAGGCATACTCGGTTTTGAGTTTCGAGGCGGGCAAAATATGTATAATATTATAATAAATTAATAAATAATATAATAAAGTCATGAATATACATAGTGCAGCTTCGTGCTTAAAATTCGAGTGAAACCTAAATGTTCCCCGCGTATTCCATAAAATTCCCACAGATGTTCCATAAATTACACTAACTCTGACTAGACTAAACGTAATTCCAGTAATTTATTATTTGTGCAACCTGCAAAAGTGCCTAACCTAATTAATGGAACTGATATAGGAACTTGGGCAATGTACAAATATTTTGACCTGATTAGATTGGGTTTATGCATCGAAAGAGTTGTTATTTGCAATTTGCAACGCTCCACCGTATCTGGCCAAAATACATTATATGAGAATGGATATTTCCAGTCCATGGGATATTTCCACACGAAACAACGCATTTTGATATCAAATATCATATCTATTTAGCCAACACCAAATAGTAGTACTAGACTGTACGTACTTGACCTTACTACAACGGGCCTGCTCAGGCTCAGATATCAGAGTGAAACAAGACAACAGACATGACATGACAGACAGAGCACGAAGAGTCAGTAGTTTTTTACAAATACAAAAGAGTTTGATTTGAGATCTCTTAGGATTACTTCGAAGAAGAGAGATTACTTACGTAATAGTATCTGTCTGTATATAATACCATACCACCCACTCCGCAGAAAGAATAAAGCCTGTCGCGTCATCGTCTCAAAACTGCTCAGACTACTCAACCTGCTGATGCAGTTCCTGACATCTCAAAAGCAAAGACATACAAATCTTTTATTCAAGTCTTCATGTCATGTATGAATCTAAAATCTAGAATATGACGCATGACGCCGTGAACACGAAACATGATCCCACCTCCGAATTCGAACAATGCATAGCTTCCTTATGAGTAACCCATAAAAGTAAATGGTTAGGATAGTGATAGTAAATGAATATGAAATATGAATGAATGACCGAAAGGACGACAATCCGGCGCCTTTCGATTTCATCTAGTGTATAGGAACTATATTACGCTCTGCAGATCCGTTGCATTTGTTAATTTTAATGGCTTGACCCGTTGCCATGGATCAACCGATAAGCGATTGATCTAGATTAATTTTTGATCCGGCGGTGGAAAGCTCGACTGGAAGCTGGAAAAATTGAAGCTTCAGCTTTCAAAACCAGTTCAGCGTAATTTAGGCTATTGTTATTTATTTCCGTGTCACTAATTTGCAGTTGTGTTCAAAACACTTCGACGACTTTAGCAAAACCCAAATCCCGAATTACAGCGATAACTGTAATCAGTTTGAAGTGTGCTATAACAAACTAGTGCTGAATCAGGCGGAATGAATCCGCAATTCCCCGTGAAAAATCCAGCACTAGAACTCGTACAATTTCCCCAAGGGGAAATTCAAAACTCAAAAAAGCTTTGTCAAGCCCTACCTCAACTAACTTACATAATGTAGTTATTGGCTTATTGGACAAAGATTAAATGGTTACGGATTCTGGTTTTTGCTATGCGAAACTATCCGGCGGCGTCATTGTCAATCGTCACGTTTTAAACGAATTACGGCATTGGAAAACGACTACGACTGGTCAGCCACATTCGTATTTTCGGTGCTCACGCGCAGCCGGTACGAACATCGACTTAGATAGAAATCTACGTTCACAAAACGCGTAGTTTTCAATTTAAAAAAACATTTATGAACGCAGTCAGCTGTCAGCCAGTCATAATTTTAGCTTTTGTTTAAATCAAGCAAAAGTAGTAGCTAATTGCTACTGCTAGTGAGTAGTTAGTGAGTAATTTCAAGTGTGTAATGTGTAACGTACCTGGACAAGACTCCGGCTTCTCATCGGAATTATCGGCGCAGTCCTGCAACAGAATGAATAGAATCGAAATTGTCAATGTCAACTCCAAAACTACATTTTTGGCACAATAGCACCAAACTAAACAATTAAAATTGATAATTGATATTGACTAATAAGTCGGAAATGGTGTCTAAATCTTACCAGATCAGAATCACAGACCTGTAATCATTTAGATATTTATATAATATTGTTTTGATATTTATATATAATATTTGATCAAAATGATAAAAATAATATATAATATATATTTTGTATACCCAGCTATGTGGAACACATTGTCCATTGTCACAAGCAAATTGGGATGACGAGCAGGCACCGGTCGTCCCAAGAAGGACACAGAGAAGTTGTATTAGAACAGCAGCGTAGTAGAGAAGCGCTCTCATTTGCATCTCTCGTGCTCAAGAAAGATCTCCACAAACCGCTCAAATTGAACGGAGTGATACAAAAATTAAGCCGGTTCTTCAGAATGCAGTCTATTGGACACACACGGAGACTCTTCTTGTCACACGCTCACCAAACACCCAGTTGAGTACTAAATACAGAATCGAGTACTAAGGCCAACCAGAAACGGGGTAAAGGCAACTCATCACATCAGGCGATATGTTTGCATGCCAATTGCCAGCCAGACCAGGTTGACGAAGCAAGAAGTAGACAGACAAGAGAACATCATACGAGCACACACACCAGTCCAACAAACTCAAATGAAAATACGACTATAGCAGGTATAGCTTCATCCATACGGACTGAGAACGAGAACCGAACCGCTGCGTGTACAAAATGTGCCTTTGCCTGCGAGCCTATTCTTTCCGGCGATCAGTAAAACCCAGTTATACCAAACAAAATACACCGAATACGCACATCGTTCGATTAGCAAGCTCGAACGTTGTTCGGGAAAGGGAAAAGGTAGCGGAAAGTCAAACGAGAATATTTTTTGTAAAAGTCTGCTCTCATTCACTGTTTATTTTACTCTCCTGTTTTGACTTGGCAACATTTTTAAACTCGCGCATTTAAACTCTGTGATAATTCAACTCGCGCATTTCATGCCTACAATACTTCATACCTTGCGATACTTCATACCCGCGAAGAATCATACCGCCGATGTCACCAAACTTACAACTTATTCATTTCTTTGTAACTAACTACATAGAAATCCAGAAATAAAACTTGGGAAATTGGTTTCTTAGTTGGAGAGCTAAAATTCACCAAATCATTCAAAATTACTAATTAATTAAAGTAAAATAGAAAATCCAAGCGTCGTCTTCAACAATTTCACGAACAGGGCTTTCCAAGTTTTGCCGTTCTCGATTTAGCAAAGCTATTTCCGTGATTTCTCAATGATTTTTATAATGTTTGATTTAATTATTAAGAAAACACACTCCTAGATTTCAGGTTTTACAAAACTGTTACAATACAAATTTTTTGATCATGGCTAATCTGTATTTTACGTTCAGCAACTAGTAATTAGTATCTAGTGTTTCAGTTTCAACTTGCTGTATGCCGAATTTTATTTATTTGCAAAGAAAAACTAAAACAATCAGAGAATGCTTGTGAAGAAGGTTAAACTTTTTCGGCGTCAAGATATCATAGATTGTGTTAGTGAAAATTATTCAAACATACCATAATATATGATGATTGATGATAGTGAATAGTTCAAGCTTGGATCCGAGGTCACGACATGGGTCTTAATTTCATTCCGAAATCAAAAATTTATTTTCACACACCTTCCGATTTTTCCCCCTGACCAAATATATTTTAAGGATTTCATTAAACACAAAATATTCTCTACTCAGTAAAATTCAACAATGAAGAAGCCACAATCCACAATTCACGTTGCAAGAGAAAGATGAATAACGTGTTGGGCTCGGCAACCCGGCAAAAGAATCCGTATTCTGCTGAAACCGGTTCAACTGTTCCCAACAAGCATATCCGACGTGTATCGTACTCGTTCCGTATCGCAGCACAGGACAATGCGTTACGTAATGATATTTCAGGGGTGCATGCATATAGGTACATATAAATAAAGAAGATGTGGAATTACCTTAGAAGATCAGCTCAGATCCGGTGAAACGTGGATCTCTTTTGTATACAATAGTAAAGGTACGTAGTAGTATGACTCTGAGCCAGGCAGCAGAACAGCAGAAGCTATTTGAAAGCATCAATGTTGGCATCATCATGCAATTAGCATTGGCTGCGGCTGCAAAAAATGTAAATGGTTCGGCTAAAACCCCGGCTGTGTTCCCATTCAAACAAGTGTAAACAATAAAATATCTAATTATTATCGTACGATACTCTGACTCATGAATTACCATGAGTTCATGTCGTCATTTCCTTCGGCTTCACGTTACACTATGAACTATGATTATGGGAAGGGAACAGGGATGGGATAACCCTCTCACCGAGTCTCACATGCACTTAAATGTTAAATGCATTCGAACAACAAAAGAATCCTGAAATAATTTTTGTGAGACTTCATACATAAAATAATCTAATGCTTATTTCATGCATATAGCGTTCGGTAACGTGATGTGAGAGAGTTTTGCACAATAATAATGCATTACTTAATGCATTATTTCATTACAAAGTAGAAGCAATAATGGTCCAAAGTTATGTCCAATCCGAAAAGTTACTCTAATGTAGAATAATAAAACACTCCAAACTCAAACCATATCTCTGAAAAATGCTAACTCAACACATGTTAAATCTTCGTTTCGAAATTGAAACAGTATTTATATCTGCAAAGAAAGATCTTGGGCATTACTCAGGAAATTACTCGGAAATGCTATTAAATTGACAGACAGTTAAAATCTAAAATTTCAGTATTAAAAAACCAAAATACAATTTTTACAAGTACATTTTATTCTCAAATTATTACCACAAATAATACTATTACATACATAGAAGCTACTGTGCCTTTATTGCAATCAAACCACGCCAAGTGAAAAGAAAAGGTGTTTGGTGTTGCATTTTGCATATCCGCTTCCGCTGGGTATAGAATGTACAATGCACACAGAAACGATATTATGACAGTGATGACACCTGACACCGGCATTACCGCTTAATGTATTAAATAAAATTGGTTTGGTCGCATGTACTTTTCCATTTCATGTGTCTCACAAGCACAAGTGGAAAACCAAAGTCAAAATAACATTTGGAAATCTTAAAACGTCATAAACCAATGACAAATCAAGCCGACCTCACTTCCAGGTTATAAATTGCGATGTTTGCACACTGGTTACTGTTTACAATACGTAGTACGTAATTATATTTAGTTGTGGCAATGTAGAATGCAAAATGCAATCAGAGTCCAGTCCAGTCTTATTTGGTTTGGCGAATTTTTACAACGAATCACACGTACGTACGTGCTCTAATCTAACCCAAATGTGGAATCCCCATTCCCCATCCCCATCAGAAAGTTTGAAGATATTTTTAGGACGGACGGCGTTATAAATCAAGCGGAGAACATAGAATTCATGGTTATTCGAAATAAATGAAACCTGGGAATGGGAATGAATTGTTTCGACTTAGAATTAATTCATTGAATAATGTGGAAGTTTATGTGGTTTAAAGCATGTGTTACGTTGTGATGATTAATAAACACAGTTGAGTTGAGGTAGAAAGAAAATGTTGCTTCTCAACATTTTTGAATAACTTTTGTAAATATCTGCCATTCTATGTAGTATCGGAACTTAATTATCCGATATACGTAGAGCAAAAAAACTTTATTGCAATTCCACTCGAGCCATAATACATAGAATGTCGCAAAGACGCTTTGTTGGGTATTGTCGTTTTCTTGGATTGTTTTTGATTACATACACCACATAGTAAACTATTAAATTCTCAAATTAACTAAAGTTTCAATTTTCAAATGCAGATTCATTGATGTTTCTTAGGCTGAATCTCTCATAATGATGAATGAAGTACAGCCATTGAGGGAACTGTGTACAGCGTACCTAACGTACAGACAGGGATGACATTTTATTTGCAAAAAAAAGGTGTGAAACATTCTACATATCCGAATTTATATTTTTTGTGTCGAAAAATCAACTTTCTCGGTCGATGTGATGATTATTTCACATCATCAGCGAACAACGGTTGAGTTTAGCTAAGAGACACCTGGCTCAGATAGTACATGCGGACGCGACGTATGTATCATATATCATATCATTCATATCAGGTTTAAATACAATAATTGATGACGCATCGATATCGCAATCGCAAGCGAGCATGTGCGTATACGAGGTTGGATACTCCCAGACCAGACAACACTCAAATAAATGGTCTACGTGATTCCCACACTCTAATCTAGTAGTCAGCTGACACGCGTTGTATTTTATGAGCATTCCTTCAGGAATAATCTGAGTGGAGTAACTCGATTTTTTGTGTGTGAAGAAACAACCTTTAGCAAATTGTACAGCATTGTCATTTAATGCTTATACACTCAGGGAGCTTGACTAGGCATAGTATACAGGACATCTGTATACTATGCCTAGTCAAGTTCCCTGGCTTACACTGATGTTCTACATATCTTTTGATGGCTGGACGCATATACAGATCATAATACGTACTCTGCTTCAATTGCTCACTAAACATACGACGTACGAGTACGACTCAAAGTATTTAGTATTTCATTGAACCACTAAAAAAACAAACTAGTATTTAGTAATCATTTCCGTGGCCTTAAGTTTTTTTTGCAATTCGGTCGCTTTCGCCAATTATTTGAACGGAAAAATAAAACTTAAATGAGATCAATGTCTTTACATTTAAGACCGAAATTGAGCAGAAATTGAATGACTCTAAATCGATTATTATCGAATTTCGAATCAACTCATGTTGTATGCTATTAAATGTTGACGCAGCGGGTTATCTAATTTATCGGTTATCTAATTTATAATTAGATAACCGTATTTTTTATTGTATTGTACACAGATTATGTAGATCCCTATATAAATATTTCGTTTTGTCGTTTTGTGAAAAGCGAGAGGTAATACGCGTTGTTCGTTACGAACTCAAGGGCACATTGTACGGGTTTGATTCGATCTATTTCGTTATTTTCTAATGTATATTTCATTTTCTCTAAATTATTTCACTATTGACCAAGCCTGTCAAAATATGTGTTATGAGTTATGAATGAGAATGAATGTCAATGCACAGCGTTGTTTCGAACGGAAATGAGAATATATCGAAAGGCACATCACATCAACAATTGCAATTGTCTTAAAACTTAATGAGATCTTCGTCCGTTGAACTCTCAAACTCAGATTTGTGCCGAACTTCCTTGAAATCCGGATGAAGAGGATTGTTTGCAGTCTCAATTTCCATCTAAACAATCAATTAGAAACAAGGATTAGGTTGAAGTTTCCGGCTGACTTTCTGAATTCTTGAAAATATAAGTTTGATTAATTAGCACTCCTTCTTAGCGACGTATTCTATGTACATTATGTATCATGTATTTTTTGTATTGTTTATATATTTTCTTAAAGTCCGTAAAATTAGTGTGATTTATACTAATACATACGATACGGATACACGGTTTACGAAATACTTCATAATTCACAACTGCACATGATAAAACGAAATACAGCATTCGGAAAGTAATTCAAATACATTTTCAAATAAATCGTGAAAGTGGAAGGTGCAACTTTAAACTATGTATATTAGCTGTGCCTACCTACGAAATATGGAAGGTGTAAAGTCATTAAAGTTTACTCACCTGTTTTTTCTTGATTTCGGATTTTAATTCATTGCATGTATCTGTCCAATATTGAAAACTAAGAAAAGAAAAGAAAACAAGAAATAGTACTTCCGATTCCAATTAAAGTCATCATAAGAGACTTGATTGACTTGTGCATGTGCAATGCGCATTGCAGAGAGTACGACTCCTACCGGACAATCGAAATTGTGCAAAGTTTGACTTTTCTTATTATTACCTGGCATTTTGTAGAACAGCAATCCAACGCTCCACGTCTAAGTCTGTCCGAGCCGTGAATACGTGCTTCTGCTTCTTGTCAGCTTCATCATTAAATATAATTTCAAATCCAAAGGAAACTGATTCTTTGTCCTTGCATACCGTGGAATTTTCAAGCACCATGACACCCATTGGCTGTATTAAATGTCAAATTGAAGTATAATTATTGCACAACTAAAGAAACAAATGAACACCTCTACTTGATATTAACAAGGTCGTCGCCAGTTCAGCGGTGTGAATCTACGGAATACGGAATATTTGGTTCGGGACAAAAAATTCACACCTTACCTCTTCCTCAATCTTTCCCAGATCGGATATCCGAAAGTAGAACAGGAGATTGCCGACTAATTTAAAGTATCTTTCACGGAATCCTGCATAAATAAAAAGTCAAATCAAATACATTTCATGTTTCCTTTGTCCTTAAGTTGTGGCAGAGCAACTTGCATTGCAAGCCAGCTGCCACAACTATTAAGATAATGGCCTTTGATTTTGATCCATTGCTGAGCAAGAACAAGTTCAAAATATTTTCTAAGTAGGTAACGGACTACCGAGGTTACCTGTTTCTCTGAAGCCTCCCCCATTCGGTGGCCGATGCTGAAGTCGACCTTCCAATTCACATGTTCTTCTTGAAATAACACCCATGTCTTTTTCATTGAATCTCATTTTCTGAAACTAAGAGTGCATCATTTGATGAGACATGTCGACGTGTGCCGTCGTACATAACTTGTATTATGTATTTATTATTAATTTATTATTTATTGTATTATCTTGAATTTACTTACACAATAATCCGAATTGTCAATTTTATGCCTTGGCTCTTCGTATTGTTGTGTTTCTCTCTATCTTGATCTTGACTTGAGCTTCGTAGATTGAAATGTTGTTCTTATTTCATCTGTCGGTGTTGTTTCCTTTGGTGATTGGTGACTCAAGCTCCCTTCTGTCTGCATTCATTTACCCATGCAACACGGGCCTGTCGACAACAAACTGTTGCCAATGAGAGAAGTAGATTTAGTTTAACATTCAATTAGATTCAGAAACACATTATAGCAGTATAAAATTGTGAAAATTGAAATTAAAACGCAAACAACAAACAAAAAATACAAAAAAATGACAAATGAAATATTATTTCTAAATTTCAATGAACTTTGAATTTGAACTTTTCCCGCTCCCGCTGATACAAATTGAATATCTTGTAGTCGTACATAAATAGATTGTGATTTTGAGCGTTTTTCTGTGTATGCTGATTGCTGGTGTTGAAATTGGTGAAACAACTCGCAATCGAAAATCGCAACGCAACTCGTGTTAACTCGTGTATTTAATGTCCACATGTCAGCCTCAAATAAAGGTGCCTACTACTACTTCCAACAAGCTAATTTAGGGACAAGAATATTTTTTTAGAAATGTCACAGGTCAGAGCTTATATATATGAGCATGAGCTTTATATGTATAGTCGATTGCTGAATGGTGGCTGCTGGTGCTGGTAGCACATGCTAACAGGATATCTATGTATATTCTGCATAAATTTAGACTTGTTAGAAACTGTGTCATGCTTTCGCAGAATTTTCACTCTGATTCTGGCCTTTTTAAGTTATATCGAACCATCGGATCCGGATATAAATTCTGCGATGTTTTGTAGAAAGGATAATGTAGAAGAATTTACGATCCACGGCCAAGGTTTGCGAATAAACAGATATAAAATTCAAAGTTTTGGGAGTTTGGCATTGGACACTATTGGGCATATTGCTTTGATGTAAGATGAGGTAAATGCAATTGCATTCCTTGAGTATCCCTTGTGGGAATTTTTTGCACCCGCATTATCGCACAATAATTATTGAATAAGGTGAAAGAACACCTGAGCTTGTCAGCCTTCAAATTGCTTCAAATGGAGATGCGTCGCCCGTTGTGGACGATGGCACGACCCACATATTCACCATATCACCACATCATGAATTCCATGTCAATTATTTGATCTTGCACGATTTGCGATTTGCTTTTGTTTGACTCTATTTTTTCGAAGTATTTGCATTTGCATACACCCGGAGGAGCCGGGATATTCGCGAGCCAAGGTTTTCATAACCTCCTAAATCCTAAATAATATAATGTCACATGCCACATTGATTTTGGTGGGTAAAACGCAGTTCCGACTTCCGACGGTACTTGATTTTAAAATAAACAGCCAACAACGGAGGCATTTTTTAACCAGTTCACCCATAGCTCTGCCAGTATGATCGACCTAGCCTTCCTGTTTTGAGATGGATTTTTAAGGACTAAAAAGAGATGTGACGTGTGATTGATGTGTGATTCATTTCTCATATTTACACGTACTTAGAAAGCCTCACTCAAAAGGCCGTTTTTGATGTTCAGATTTTGTCAAAAGAATTAATATTGAACCGGCTAACCAAAAATGAAACGATTGATTGTCGGAAACTATAAACAAGAATTTTAGCATCTGTACATTTTGTGAAGAGTTGGGTTAGGCTAGGCTCGTCGGAACACATTCGAGAAAAACAAAATTTGCTCGTCGTTGAGATAAATTAGATATGAAACATAACAAAACTGAATTACCAACACTGGCTACACGTCGTAGACGTAGACTGAATAAATATAAAAGCCTTTTTTGGCCAGGGAGCTTGATCAGGCAGTTGTATGTGGTATACAGATTATGCGACAATCTCAGAGGCGACAATTAGGGACAATTGGGCGGCAACAGTTGAGCGGGGACAATTAAACTGATTTGAAAAATGTTTTAAAGCAGAGATATAAAGTTGGGTTAGGTTAGTTTATACTCCTGTTTTATCGAGATACGATGAGGGTTTATGCTGCGCAAAGCTAATTATGGCCGAACGAAGTGAGGACATTTGAAGTTACTGAAATGTGGGTATAATGTCTGTTCCCCCCCTTACGATTGATATGTTTTCCCTATATATAGCCCAATGGGGGTATTTTGAAAGTTTGTCTGTCCCCTATATAGCCCAATAATGGGGGTATTTTGAAAGTTTGTCTGTCCCCTATATAGCCCAATGGGGGTATTTTGGAAGTTTGTCTGTCCCCTGTATAACCCAATAAGGGTATTTTGAAAGTTTGTCTGTCCCCTGTATACCCCAATGGGGATATTTTGAAAGTTTGTCTGTCCCCTGTATACCCCA